>JAUTDX010003321.1:0-34490 GCA_030844895.1 Ambrosia x helenae | reverse complement strand
TTTTAAAAATCGGAGATTGATTGTAATCGTTGAACATACTCCAAATCCATGTGTCATTTATGGATCTTCAATACAGTGTGTTTTTTTTTTTGAATGGTCAATTACACAACTAAGGGGACTTGAAACCCCACACCCCTCAAGTTGAACGGGCCAATGTAACGCGAGGCTTCACACTCAGAGCGTCATACCAATTATTCGGTTTTCAAAGTTTCTTTAACTGGGAGAGGTTTTCTAGTTATACTTGCGGAAAAAAAACGAAGTATCATAATGTTGTATTGCAAACCATTTATGGATCCTGCTGCAATGCGCGAGTAAACCCACTAGTGTGTGTGTGTGTCTATATATATATATATATGGGAAGTATAACTAGAAAACCGAATACAAGGTCATGGTTCCTCCACATCACTCATTCTTGCACCCTTCTAAGGGCATTTTCGTCACTATTTTGTGATTTTTTTTCTGCTCTGCTCTCTTGTAAAAGTGTCAGCCAACTTTAAGTCAACATCTCCACTCTCTCTCTTCTTGTAACAACCCGTGTCAGACCCCTAAAATTTTTCGCGTTTTTAGTACCGTGTTATAATAAAAAGTTCGAAACTGAAAACCAAACCAGATAATATCATATTATTATCATACGCGTTACAAGTCGGAACTTATACGCGAAACGAACCCAAACCGCACCCAAACGAGATCAGGTGAGTCATCAAGAGGAGGACACTTGTCCTCCCCTTCTTTTGACAACCCATCCGTTTTAGTTTTTATAAAAAAACCTCACGCATACACATATTATACATTATACATCTGTACCATTTTAACACACACACCATAGAGTATTAGAGAGAGAGCAGGAAGGTGGAGGACCTCGGCCAACCACCAGCGGCGGAGCTCTGGCGGCCACTCCCCACAAACCACCTCATCACCTCTACAACTCCTCCTGACTATTATAAAGAGAGAGAAACGCAGATCGAGAGAGAGAACAGAGGGAGAGAGAGTCGAGAGGAAGAGAGAGAAGCAGATGAGAGAGGAACAACGAAGAGGAAGTTGGTTAGGTCACGAGCCCCGATTGGGTCAGATCCGAGCCCCGGTAAGCACCACCACAAAGCCCCTCTATTCTAAATATTATGGTTATGGTGTTTGGCTATGGTTGTTGGATGGGGAAGATGGTGGTCGTTGGTGTGGGTAGCCGGCGGTGGTGGAGGTGACTAGTATGGTTGGGGGTTTTGGTTCGGGTTAGGTATTTAGGTACGAGGATTTACGATGAGTTGGGTGTTGAGATCCGATGAGGTTGGTGGGTGATGGTTTACAGAAGACTGGTACGATTGTTGTTGGTGTTGATTAGCCGCAGTGAAGGTGGTGGTCTCGGGTCAGAGAAGACGGGTCAAAACTAAGGGTCATCTCAGTCAACTTGGTCCACCCTCAGTCAAACAGGTCAAGTAGAAGTCAATATTCGCTTATCGGAACATACGTTGATTGTGAGGTACAATTAAACCGACTAACTCGACAACTATATTTTATTAACAATTGTATTGTTTATGAGAAGCGCGTGGGACTTGACGAGCACAATAACGATTTCAGACCTTTGGACATTATTATTTGAGACATAGACTTGAACATTGGGGTGTTTGGAAACACTAGCTTGATAGAAATAGATGTTAATTATAGACTCGGTACTTGACAACTTGGACCTTCCGACTAGTAGTATGGATTAGGTAACTCGGGACTTTGAATAGTTGTTGCAGACCCGACATCAAAATCTTGAACATTTGAACTTGACACTAGTAACCTTAGCATTGCGACTTGGAACTTGATATTGGTAGTAATCGACATAAGTTAGGATAATCAATGAGACTTGGGACATAATGGAATAAAAGCGACATATGGTAAGTTATAACATTAGTAACTTGAATAACTTGAACAATCACCTCAATGGGACTTAAGACTTGGACACATGAGCTAGAGACGAACTATTAATATTAGAGACCTTAAGAATCGACACTTGGACAATCGAACATTAGTAATAGCTTGACACCAACACTGGAATTCAGACAATGGAGACTAGGATGCGGACATGGTTAACCGATGTGTGTGTGTGTGTATTTATTATGGAAACATTATAAACATATTAGCTAACTAGGAACTCGGACACTTGGATTTAACTAAGGAACTTTGGCATTTGCGACTTAGGACATAACTTGGTAATGAATTGACACAAGTATAATTATACGTGAGAACTGGATGAATACTTTGGATGTTAGTTTATGGATAATTGAACCTTGGACATTGGACACTCGGCTAGAACGAATGTAAACATTCTTGGACTACATATAATGGACAAGTATATTTTACTACTTACATACCAAAGTCCGAAACAACTAAAGAATATGCAACTCTAATAGAAACCAGTACGCTCGAGCTCGTCCCCACGCGCTACCGTGACGAATAAAACTGAACTCTAATAATAATGTGTGTCAACATAGGCCCAACGAGGAGGATGTCGGTATTCGATACCGAGCACGGTTTTTTATATTTTGAGCTATGAAAACAGGTGAGTTTCGTGAACTCCCCTCTTTTTACTTTTATAAATGTTTTGGGGTGACGCATGCTTCTAAACTGTTTTGGTACATTGTTATGGGTGTTAGTTTTACAGAGCGTGATTACATGCTTGCTTGTTATGCATACTGAACCAGACACTCATTAACTCTAGGATAGAGCCGACTTAATATATGGGTAGTACTACTTGGGGAATCCCCACGCACAGTTGGTACGGCCTAGACCCGGAAACCCCACTAAGACCGACGGGTCGTTGCGGCATATATTTTGCCATTGGGGAACTATGAGGCAGGACATTGGTTGAGAACTATGACAATAACGGTATAGTTTATGTTGATACATGTAGACATGGTTAGGCATGAGCTAGGTGCCATGGGTTGAGTGGCCAGCTTGTAGAATTGTAACACCATAACTAGATAAACTTGTTTGATAAAATGAAAACTGTTTTGATAAAATAATTTTGGGCGCCTATGTAACTAAACACACGAATCTCACAAAAATTATTGTTGACAAAAACCATTTAAAGCATGTGTTTAGGTACGGCATTGGAGATATGCAGAATGTATGATTGCAACTCGGAGTCACAACCAGTGGACGAACCAGAAGACAATCGAGTAACCATAGATATTACCGCGGAAGTACGATCAGGGACTAGTTTGTAACAACCCGGAGTGGACCCAAAAATTTTTTCGCGTTTATTTTTATTGAAACCAATAAATAATACGATTATATATGAAATAAGAAACCGGACCATGGTAAGTGTAAAATATTATTAGAATGTGTGTTACGTGACGGGGCCAATATACGATGCGAACCTAACCCGTTACCCCTTTTGCTTACTCACCACCCGAGACACATGGCACCTTGAGATGGTGCCATGTGCCTCCTATGTGTCACTAGTACACATAAAACCATAAATGGTTTTACCAAAAACCATTTGAATACTTGACTTATAAAATCCCAACCCATTTTCCCTGCCTTCCCTCTCTCTCTCGTACACACACTAGAATACACACACAAACCACTCTCTCTCATCTTGTATACTCACATACATCTACCCCTGTCTTAACCCACACACCCACATACCAACTACTGGGAAACAAAACGAGAGGGAAGGAGCTAGAGAGGAGATCGACGGAGGAAGGAGAATGGAAACTCCGGCCACCGCCAGTGGCGGAATTCCGGCAACTCCACAACTCAACAACAAACCCACCACCCCCTTTTAATTTATAGAAGCAAGAGAGAAGGAGCAGAGCAGAAAGGGAGAGCTCGGAAGGAGGAAGACGATGACTGACAAGACGACAGCGGCGGCGGCAATCAATCCTCTGACCACGATGGGTTCTGCTATAGATAAGCATTATGATGGTGGGGGTTGTGATTAGGTTATTAAGTTGGATAGGTGACGGTGGTGATCGGTGGTGATGGGTTTTGATAGTGGAGGTCGTATGGTGCCAGTGGTGCGACGGTGATGGTCAGAAGGATGGGGTCGAAGGTTGAGAATATTAGGATGTAGTGGTTGTGGTTTGATGGGAGTTGGTTTATGTCAAGAAGCGAGTAAAGAAGATGGGTCAGACCGAAGGTCTAACACCAGTCAAAGACTGGTCAACTGTCGGGTCAACCAAGTCAACTCTAGTTAACAGGAACTAGGTTCAGACATAAGGTATAATCGAACCTACAACTCGTAAATTATAAACATTAATAATATATTTATCTTGTGTGGGACTTGACGAGCGAGTACGGGACTAAGACTGAACAAGGAATAGACCGGACGTTAGCGTGTATCTTGAACTGGACATATGGAGCTAGACACTATAACATAAGACTTTGAGCATTAGATTAGAGATTCGGACACTAGTTACGGACACTTGGGCATTAAGAGTTAAGCATTGGAACTTGATAACTTGAACGTTAATACATAATCTCGGATATAGAGGTTGATAAGCAATCTGTACCTACTCGCGGCTAGCGTATAGACCAAGCATTGGAAAAGATATAAACTTGTGGACTATATGGATGAGATATGAGTTATGGATATTAGAAACTTAAGCGTCGTATATAGTTAGATTCGAAACATGCTAAGACATAACTCGGATATTGATTTGGGCAAGACTATATCCGACATGCCTTAAGATACGTTTATATAAACCATATAATATTGAAATACTCACAGGATTGGTACTTGAAACATAACAACTTTAGACATAAACACTTAGACCATGGACTTGGACAATTGAGACTTAAGATATATATTTGATAATAATCGACATGTGATAAGAATGACTAAGATACAAACGTGATGAATGGAAGTTAAGGTTCGGACATAACTATAGATATCGACATATATTAAAGATACATTTCATATACTTATATACTAGGATGGATATAAGCTCGTAAACTAGCATGTTCAAACATATATAGAACCGTGATAAAGAGAACCATATGCTCGAACTGGTCCCACACGTGAAACCATTTACGAATGAATCTAAGACTAATTATGTATGTCGACATAGGACTTGACCAGGAAGAATACCAGTATGAGATTGTTGGACGCTTCGATTACTATAAAACTACACGTGTACAGTATTTCCAGGTGAGTTCGTGTACTTCCCTCTTTTTCTATTTTAAACTGTTTTGGGGTGAACATATGCTTCCAGTATAAAAACCAGAACGATAAACCCAGTTTGATGTGACAAGGTGTGCTCTCGAATACCGAACCTTCACACTCATTAACCCAACGGGAGATTGGGCCACTTAATATGTGGGTAGTACTACTTGGGGAAAACCCCCACACACAGTGGACCGGAAAACCCGGGGAACCCTCCACTGAGGTTTGTGACACGTATTCTGCCATGGGAAATCCATAATGAGAGCAGATGGGATTCAGTGTCTGTTTGAGGTGTGGCTTGTACATCACCAGTGCAACCATGTGTGGAACCATATTAATTTGTAATACCTATTTAGGGAATTTAAAACTATTTTGTGGGAAACCATATAACTTATAAACCGACTTTTGAACGATAAACTTATTTTGAAACCAGTTTAACGCACACACGGACTCACCAACATATTTGTTGACCCAAACCTATTTTTAAGCATGTGTTCAGGTACCACTTCTGGATTGGAATCGAGGAACGAGGGTATATATATATATGTGAGCTCAGGGAATGTGTAGACATTTGGAAGAGCTACATGACACAGGGATTATGCTACTTGAGGATTAGAGCTAAGCATCGGTAGAGATCTAGTGAAGTACGCATCCGGGAATGCTTCGACGAGTGCCACAATTCGTCCACGCAGTAGTTTAGTTTAATTATTATTATTGAGTTGTATTAATTTAGAACTAGAAATTGTATAAATTATTATTATTGAACAATTGTTACTTCCGTTGTGCAAGTTTGGTACCAACCTGTATTTCGACCAGGCCCACCTTGGTCGGGTTGTGACAGTTGGTATCAGAGCAGCGGTTGTAGCACACTAGGATTTCCCTTACGGAAAAATTCCTAGACTACGACCGGAAAGATCGTAGTTTAAGATTTGAGAACTATTTAGTTAGGAGATACCTTGGACAGGATAAGACTAGACAAAATAGTCGCAAAGTAAGTCGAAACTTGAGTACCTGAACACACCCAGAATGCTGGAAAATGACTAAGAACCGGTTTAACCAGTGTGTATGAGCACGGTTTGACACCTTGAAATTTATGACTTCGACGGAGATTACTAGAATAATTTTGTGAGGTAAATTGACGATTACACTTGATATCACGTAATCGTGAATTTACAGGCACGAAAAAGTTCTAGGAAATCCGAGGAGTCGCTGAAATTTTTAGTGTCGAACATGGTGACCAAAAATTTTCGTGATAAAATGAACTACTTTATAATCGTAACGAACCTAAGATGTATTTGTGTGACCATATTAGGGATTGAAGTCATTGTTATTATTACAATTTGACGTGTTTTGGTAGAATGCATATAAACACATCCCGACTTATGTGATACTTGTGCCTCTAATCTATATTATATATATACCATGCATCTATATTAAACGTTACTATTTGTGGATAATTTTTATGAACAAGTTTTGAACTAACCATGAGAACCAGGTACCTAACGAAATTTAAAGCTATATCTGGAAAAGAAATTTCAAAGTACCAAGAAGAATCTTGAACAACCAAGCAAATAAAAGCATTAATCCGATAAGTTTTTACTTTTAACCAACGTTTTATTACCTACTATATATAGTGTTGTCTCCATTTAGATAGTCTATGCGTTTATAATCGTTAGAATCATTTTACTTACGTTTCTTGATGAATTCATATTCAAATTGTAAGTTTAACCATGGATTACTAGATTCTCTTATTTAAGCTTGACTTATACCGACTTCAATAAGAGTAAGACAAGTATAATGTATTGGGTTGTAACCATATAACAGGTTCTAGAGTGTATTTTCAGAATATTAGAGGAAAAGGTTAGCAACTCGGATACAAGGAAGCACTAACTACTATGGATACTCAATTTTTCCGAAATAGAAGAAACCTAGATTGAACGTAGCAAGAGGTATTCTTAAGATTTAAGTATGTTCCGTCACTCTAATACTCCATAATGTTTTTAGATTAGTGTCAAATACCTTGGATTATCGAATTGTTGAAGGTTTCCAGATAGACTTTTTGATTGCTTAAGTTTCATCTTAGTTGATCATCTTATCTACTTTAGTGTCAAAACCTTTGGATTGGTTCAGTTACATATTAATATACAAAAAACGAATTATCAAAAGTTATATAGTTAGGCCCTAACGGGGGGAGGGTATATGATCACGATAAGTGTTTTGAAGAATATTAGACAGGAATAAGAAGATGCAGTCGAACTTTAGTAAGGAAAACATTTTCTAGATGGAAACTCGACCATATTAGAAGTTAAGATTTAAAATACCAAAGGAATGTGTACCCTTTATTTTGATTCAGAACAATATATTGTGTTTAGACGTCTAGTATTTTGGTATTTTCGACAACCTGTAGTCTTATCCTACACCATGTACATAGAAAACTTTAAAGACTTAAGAAATTCAACCATTGATCAGACAATATAGATAAGAGCTAACTAAGATATTAGACATAAGACGGATAAGAGTGACATGTTTTAAGATCACAACACCATATTTTAGTGTTTAAACTCACTCATAAATAAGGTTATTAAGGACTAGTAACTCCGGGATCACATAGGATTTCTTAAGAATATTTCTATCAAGTTTTTGGAGAAATTTCCAGTACGTTTACGAGACATCATTGGTGTGGTGGGTTGGCTGCGGTACACCCTATATATAAACATCAATGATGTGTCGAAAACAAGATTGGGAATCAACCAAAAAAACATACCGTAATCTCTGGAATTTCTAGTACATTTTTCGAGGTTACCAAAGGTGTGGTGGGTTGGCTGCGGTACACCCTATATATAAACACCTACGGTGCATCGAAAATGGGACTGAGAATTTAACCAAGGACAACCTTAGTTTGGCAATAAGTTGAACCGTTGTTTCAAATCAAAATCCTAGGCTTCATGAGTGACTCTACTCTTTAATCTAGTGTTAAACCTGTAAGGTTTTAACCCTTATCTTGATCTTGAATGATCTTAGCATCTCAAAAATGTTACATTGACACCCAAACTTGATAACGAAAGATATCCGTACAAACTCATTAGCACGAATAAATATAAATGAGAATGATCAGTAGGTAGTAATATGTAAACTTGAACTTAGAACCTATAAGATCAAAACACACCCCTTTGACGACTAGTGTATGCTTAAAACCTTGAGTAGAAAGCTTGGACGCTTGAGGTATGATCCATAAACATGGATTTTTTTTGGAGATTTGAAAACTAAGACGCAAACTAGATTAAACCAACCAAACTTGATAACTCTTGGATACACTTGTACACATAAGATCTTATACTTTTAATAACATGGATTCATAGAAGTTAACTACCTGGAGATGGAGATACGAGCTTAGATATTAAGACTTGGAAGGCGAGCTTGGTAGTAACTGATGTGTGTCAAGAGCAACAGGTGGAGAACGATTAGAACATAGTATGGGATTTAGTATGGGAACAATATAGCTACGATTTGGTTTATGAAAAAGGTTATGTTACACACAAGCACATAAACCCGAACACCAAATCCTTGAGAATGGAATGTACTGTATGTACAACCAGAGAAAGCACGAAAATTAATTCGCGGACGGAATTCTAATAACGGGGGGAGAATGTAACAACCCGGAGTGGACCCCAAAAATTTTTCGCGTTTATTTTTATTGAAACCATAAATAATACGATTATATATGAAATAAGAAACCTGACCATGGTAAGTGTAAAATATTATTAGAATGTGTGTTACGTGACCGGGCCAATATACGATGCGAACCTAACCCGTACCCCTTTTGCTTACTCACCACCCGAGACACATGGCACCTTGAGATGGTGCCATGTGCCTCCCTATGTGTCAATCGTACACATAAAACCATAAAATGGTTTTACAAAAACCATTTGAATACTTGACTTATAAAATCCCAACCCATTTTCCCTGCCTTCCCTCTCTCTCTCGTACACACACTAGAATACACACACAAACCACTCTCTCTCATCTTGTATAACACACAAACATCTACCCCTGTCTTAACCCACACACCCACATACCAACTACTGGAAACAAAAACGAGAGGGAAGGAGCTAGAGAGGAGATCGACGGAGGAAGGAGAATGGAAACCTCCGGCCACCGCCAGTGGCGGAATTCCTGGCAACTCCACAACTCAACAACAAACCCACCACCCCCTTTAATTTATAGAAGCAAGAGAGAAGGAGCAGAGCAGAAAGGGAGAGCTTGGAAGGAGGAAGACGATGACTGACAAGACGACAGCGGGCGGCGGTAATCAAATCCTCTGACCACGATGGGTTCTGCTATAGATAAGCATTAATGATGGTGGGGGTTGTGATTAGGTTATTAAGTTGGATAGGTGACGGTGGTGATCGGTGGTGATGGGTTTTGATAGTGGAGGTCGTATGGTGCCAGTGGTGCGACGGTGATGGTCAGAAGGATGGGGTCGAAGGTTGAGAATATTAGGATGTAGTGGTTGTGGTTTGATGGGAGTTGGTTTATGTCAAGAAGCGAGTAAAGAAGATGGGTCAGACCGAAGGTCAACACCAGTCAAAGACTGGTCAACTGTCGGGTCAACCAAGTCAACTCTAGTTAACAGGAACTAGGTTCGGACATAAGGTATAATCGAACCTACAACTCGTAAATTATAAACATTAATAATATATTATCTTGTGTGGGACTTGACGAGCGAGTACGGACTAAGACTGAACAAGGAATAGACCGGACGTTAGCGTGTATCTTGAACTGGACATATGGAGCTAGACACTATAACATAAGACTTGAGCATTAGATTAGAGATTCGGACACTAGTTACGGACACTTGGGCATTAAGAGTTAAGCATTGGAACTTGATAACTTGAACGTTAATACATAATCTCGGATATAGAGGTTGATAAGCAATCTGTACCTACTCGCGGCTAGCGTATAGACCAAAGCATTGGAAAAGATATAAACTTGTGGACTATATGGGTGAGATATGAGTTATGGATATTAGAAAACTAAGCGTCGTATATAGTTAGATTCGAAACATGCTAAGACATAACTCGGATATTGATTTGGGCAAGACTATATCCGACATGCCTTAAGATACGTTATATAAACCATATAATATTGAAATACTCACAGGATTGGTACTTGAACATAACAACTTTAGACATAAACACTTAGACCATGGACTTGGACAATTGAGACTTAAGATATATATTTGATAATAATCGACATGTGATAAGAATGACTAAGATACAAACGTGATGAATGGAAGTTAAGGTTCGGACATAACTATAGATATCGACATATATTAAAGATACATTTCATCTACTTATATACTAGGATGGATATAAGCTCGTAAACTAGCATGTTCAAACATATATAGAACCGTGATAAAGAGAACCATATGCTCGAACTGGTCCCCACACGTGAAACCATTTACGAATGAATCTAAGACTAATTATGTATGTCGACATAGGACTTGACCAGGAAGAATACCAGTATGAGATGTTGGACGCTTCGATTACTATAAACTACACGTGTACAGTATTTCCAGGTGAGTTCGTGTACTTCCCCTCTTTTTCTATTTTAAACTGTTTTGGGGTGAACATATGCTTCCAGTATAAAAACCAGAACGATAACCCAGTTTGATGTGACAAGGTGTGCTCTCGAATACCGAACCTTCACACTCATTAACCCAACGGGAGATTGGGCCACTTAATATGTGGGTAGTACTACTTGGGGAAACCCCACACACAGTGGACCCGGAAACCCGGGGAACCCTCCACTGAGGTTTGTGACACGTATTCTGCCATGGGAATCCATAATGAGAGCAGATGGATTCAGTGTCTGGTTTGAGGTGTGGCTTGTACATCACCAGTGCAACCATGTGTGGAACCATATTAATTTGTAAACCTATTTAGGGAATTTAAAACTATTTTGTGGGAAACCATATAACTTATAAACCGACTTTTGAACGATAAACTTATTTTGAAACCAGTTTAACGCACACACGGACTCACCAACATATTTGTTGACCCAAACCTATTTTTAAGCATGTGTTCAGGTACCACTTCTGGATTGGAATCGAGGAACGAGGTATATATATATATGTGAGCTCAGGGAATGTGTAGACATTTTGGAAGAGCTACATGACACAGGGATTATGCTACTTGAGGATTAGAGCTAAGCATCGGTAGAGATCTAGTGAAGTACGCATCCGGGAATGCTTCGACGAGTGCCACAATTCGTCCACGCAGTAGTTTAGTTTAATTATTATTATTGAGTTGTATTAATTTAGAACTAGAAATTGTATAAATTATTATTATTGAACAATTGTTACTTCCGTTGTGCAAGTTTGGTACCAACCTGTATTTCGACCAGGCCCACCTTGGTCGGGTTGTGACATAGTTTTAGTTAATGAAATTGTATAAATTGTATTAATAAAGTTAGTTATTTCTATACCGCTTCCGCTGTTTCTTGCATTTGCGTGAATGTCGTACCAAACTGTAATTTCGTCCAGGCCCCCTGTGGCCGGGTTGCGACACTTCTTTGACATACATAACATCCATTCATCTATCTCTCCTCTGTTTCATTTTCTTTTTGAAAAAAAGACACTTCACTTTTCTTTCTTCTTGAACATCTTCTCTTTGACTTCACTCTAGATATCAAAGACAACACACAACAACATCTCCATCAACATTTTTTATGGTGGATCTGGGTGGTGATGTTAGATCTGATCCGACCCGTTTGATAGTTAGATCTATGGATCTGAGCGGTGGCGTAGTGTGGTGTGTGGTCGTGAGTCGATGTTTTTCGGTGATGTTGAGTTTTATAGCTTCTGAAATCAAATTTTTGATGAGGGTTCTTGTCCTAGATCCGGATTTTTGGTAAGGGTTCTTGTTCTAGATCTATGTTTTTTTATGATGGTTCTTGTTTTAGACCCACATTCATTCATGTAATTATATTCAAAAGGATTTTAAATGGGTAAATAAGCATGTGTAATCTGTGCTGAATTTGATGGATTGAGTTTATCAAGGAATTTTGCAAAAAAAAAAAATAAAAATAAATAAAAAAAAATTAAGTTGTATTTTTTGTTTTTATTTTTCAACTTTAACAATTTATTTGATTTAAGTTAGAATATCAACTATTTTATTATATATTTTGATAGTTTTATATATTTATTATTTTTTATTTGGGTATGTTTTTTTAGATCTTATGGTTAAATCTTGTAATTGGGGCATTTTTTGCAGATCAAACCAGTTGGATTGAATGATGTGTGTTTGTTATAGTTTATGTAATCTCGTTTGTAACTTTTTTTTTGTAATCTTGTTACAATTTAATTCTTTGTAATCTCGTTTGACATTTGTTAGATGATTATTATTCTTAAGTTATTTTCTTGATATCATCATGGGACATTTTATAGAGAAACAAAGGGGATTTTTTTAATTATCATGTTTTTCATGTAATAATTCTTTTTTTTTTGTCCTAACAATGTAACAATTTCAAGTTCTAGCAACGTAACAATTTATGTAACAGTTTCAAGTAATAATTCTTTTTTTTCCTAGCAATGTAACAATTTATATAACAGTTTCAAGTATGTTAGTTAGCTTGTTACAGGAACAACTAGCAAAATGCATAACATTTTTTATTTAAGTAGGTTTTTATTTAGCATTTTACATAGTTAACATATTTAGTAAGATGGTGTTACATATTTTAACTTAGATATTATAGATGTGAAAAAATATAAAAGCTAAAGTAACATTTGTAGAACTGTAACATTGTAACTACAAGTAAAATTTTGTAACATTGTAGATATGGAATTTATTAAAAATGGTTGTTTTATAGTTACATAAATACAACGTAAATACATAAAATATGTTACAACATAGCAAATACAACATGTTTTTATACAAATTTGTTATAAAAGTATTTTCTTTATTATAAATGTAACATGTCTTACTGTTACAAAGTAAACATTGTAATATTATTTTATTTATTAACATTTGAAATATTATAACATTGTAAATTAACATTTTTGTAATATTGTAAATTTTATAATATGCTAATTACTAATCTATGTTATATATGTAACTTTTCCTTGTTATAATATTATTTTATTAATTAAAATCTGAAATATTGTAACATTGAAACGTTTTGTAACAATATATTTTTCCAATTAACATTTTGTAATATTGTGAAATTTGTAACATGATAAATACTAATCTATGTTAGATATATAACTTTTCCTTGTTATAGTATTATTTTATTTATTAAAATCAGAAATATTTGTAACATTGAAAATTTTGTAACATTGTAAATTTTGTACCATTTGTAACAAACTATACGTAACCATTAGTAAAATAAATGATACAACGATAAATGATAAAATGTATTGTATAGGAAAACAAAATTATATTAATTAAGCAAAGTATATGAATGTGAGATTGTGATGTGATGGTATTAGCTAAAAAAGTGGAATATATTAATGGAAAGAAAATAAAGTAATATAAAAAAGTAGGGTATGTTGATGGTGATGTGATTGTGTCAGATCTCATACATTTTTTCTTCCAAATATGCCCTTTATATGCTTTATTAATAACTTTTTTTGACTTTAATAAAGTTTGAAAAGTCAGATTCAATAAGGTCCATTGATCATGGACAATCAGTGAACAGGATTGAGTTTTCAGAGTTTCTTTAACGGGGGGTTTTCAATTTATCCTCCATGTGTATATATATATATATATATATATAGGTATAGGTTCCTATACAAAGTTCATTTTTCGTACAAAGTGTGAGAAGTCTATATAGTCATTGTGTTTTAAAGTTTGGCTATAATGTTTTTGATTACTTTTGCATTGATTTTATAGAAAAGCACCAAACGTTAGAATTTAAAACACAATCAAATGTATTTTAGACATTAAATTTAAAACACACTGATTACTTTCTTCGTAGGGTGTTTTAGATTGCATGTTGAGAATACATTAATTAGTGTTTTAAATTGTTAATTTTTTGTGTTTTTCAATATAATACTATGTCAAAGGAACATAAAACATCATGCCTAAATTTAAAACACAATGCCTATATAGACTTCTCACACTTTGTACGAAAAATGCACTTTGTACAGGAACCCCACCCTATATATATATATATATATATATATATATAGGAATGGGATCATTTGAGAACTCTATTGAGTTGAGAGAACTTGAGAACTCCAATGAACCAATCACCAAGTGCCACATCATCAGATTTGTATTTTTTTGCATTTGTTTAATCAAGGGCAAGAGAGTCTTTATACACAATTACTTAGGGGTATATTAGTAATAATAACACCCAACCTCACCCCACCCACCCCACCCCACCCAACTACCCTTTTAAATAATAATAATAACAATAATAATAATCTGATCTCTCACCTCTCACACACACAAACACACACACACCCCTCTCTCTCTCTATCTCTCTCTCTCTCTCTCTAAAATAAACAACAGATCTGGAAGGTTTGTGGTTCGATGGTCCGACGAAAGGGGAGGAGCTGTGGTGGTGGTGGTGGTGTTCGATTGACGAAGGGGCGGGTGGTGGTCGATGGGAGGAGCTGTGGTGGTTCGATTTGACGAAGGGGGGATCTGTGGTGGTCGATAAACAGGAAGACGGAGGCGACGGTGGTTTTCAGGGGGGGTGATGGGTGGTTCGTTGGGTGGGAGGCGACGGTGGTTTTTTCAAGGGTGGGTGGGGGTTCGAGGGGGTGGGAGGCGACGGTGGTTTGTCAGGATGAAACAGTGTTATGGTGGTGGTCTATTGAGGATGAAACAAGGAAACAAGATGGTTTTGAAACTGGTATGTTGTTGTTGTTATTATTATTATTATTATTATTATTATTATTATTATTATTATTATTATTATGACTAAAAGAATAATAATGTGGGTATATTTTCCGATGGTTTTTGAAACTGGGTATATTGTCGTCAAGTTCGAAACCGTTGGCTTTTGACTAAAATATTTAACACCCAATGGTTTTTGACTAAAATATTTAACACCCGATGGTTTTTTTAAACTGTTATGTTTATAAAGAAGTAGATTCAACAATTTTAGCTCCCAAACTATTGAATACTTTGTTCTTTTATTTTGTATCTTTTTATTATTTAGTTTTTTTATATTGTTGTATTGTTTGCTGATTGATTATATGGTATGTTTGGTGATGAATAGGTTGGCAATTTAATGCTTTTGTTTAGCAACATTATCCATATACTACATAGCATTCGAAGGTGGAAAAGTGGATGAGTTGTTTCAAATGTTTTTCGGCCACAACTAGCGTCTTCTTCGTTACCATGTGCTGTCTATTGCTTATTAACGGTTGTTAGATTTTACATTTGGTCGAAGGATTTGATGTAACAAAAACACCGGTGTAAAACACCAGTTTACACCAGTGTAAATATAAATGTATAGATGTTTGATGTAAGAAAACACACCATCATCATTATAGTTTGGTTTTTTACACTAATGTATTTCTGTAGAAGTTTTGTGTATGGCAGATTTACACTGGTGTAAATAATTACACCAGTGTAAATTATGGTGGATTTACACTAGTGCGAAATTACACCAGTGTAAATCATCATCACCATATGTTTGTTTGGTTTTTTACACCAGCGTAATTTTTGTAAAAAAGTTGTGTATGCCAGATTTACACCGGTGTAAATAATTACACCAGTGTAAAAACGAGAGAGAGAGAAGACAGACTGTACATTTGATTTTTTGTTTAAAAAAAGTAAGTTAATTAAAAAAATAAAATAAAGTTTAAAAAATATCATATTTTGAATTAGTGAATAACAAATTAATATGATATTATATTAATTATTTCTCTCACATGGTGTTTTTACCTTAATACCCCTTAATGTACTTTATTAGATTAAAAAAATACTTATAAACCAAGTCAAGACAAAAACTCCCATCTTTTAATCTCAACCATTAGATCATCAAAATCAATGGTTCAGATGAGTTCCTATGGTTCTCACAACTCATGTGAGTTCTCAAATTATCCATTCCCTATATATATATATATATACTATATTAATAAGCATATAGGAAGGGCAACTTTGGTCATTTACCACTTTTACAAACCTTGAAGCATATTGTACAAGAACCAATGCACAAAAACTCTTAAACTTTTAGGGGTACACATCTATGATGCATCATGTACAAGCATGCGTAAACAAAAAAAGGGGATGCATTAGTCAAATTAGGGTTTCATTCAACCCAACAGAACTCACATTTCAAAACCTTATCTGCCTCCCATCTCTCTCTCTCTCTCTCCCTCTCTATCTCTCTCTTGCAACTCAAGAACATCAAGCATATTCATCATAATTTCACAAGATCCATGAATACTTCACCAGATCAACTAAGATTCCAACCTTCATCAAGTGTAAGTAACACTTTGTTATGATTCTAAACACTATTTCATTATTCAAAACCCTAACGAAGACTAAAAGGTGGACTTTAATGTAGATCCAGTAATGTTTCTGCTGCAATGGGGGAACCACCTTGTTGCAGATCGAACAACCTTGTTTCTGCTATAACCACCTTGTTGCAGATCGAATCACCTTGCGGCCATGATTGTCTAACAAACCTAATGTGAGTTTATTTTGGTTTTGATTTTCACCTGCTGTGTTTTTATGTTTTCTTTTTTGCTTTCATACTTATGTGTGGATTTATGTGTTTTTTATGGTTGAATTTGAACTTGATGGTATCACATATCTCCTACAACAACACCTCCCCACCAGCTTCAAAGAATGGTATAACATATCTCCTACAAACTTTATTGTGTGTGGATCTATATGTTTTTATGGTTGAATTTTACTTGTGCTCCTTTTGCTTTCTTAAGGCCTGGTAATGAGGTAATTGCTTTTTTTTAGTGATAATTAAAATTCATATTCTTATTCTCTGTTGGTAAAATGTTTGTAAAAATTTTTTGTTTGCCTACTTCTCAATTAAGTTTGTAAAAAAAAAAGTAGTGAATAGTAAGAGACAAAAAGTAGTCAACGCTTTTTTGTCATTTTCATTATTTTAACCAATTTTGTTAAACATACTGACTGTTGTTGGTTATTTGCTTATGTGGTTTTTCTACTATTGAACTCCAGGTTATATAATACATGAAGATATGTGTTTTTATCCAACTAAAAAAAACTAACTCATTGGTGAAAAAAGTAGTCCATAGGTGTTTGTTGAATATTATATGATTTTGATTAATGAATTTTTTAATATTGTTTTTGTTTATGTTTAATTTGTGGGTTTGGATGCTTGCGCTGTCAAATTTGTGAAGTGTGCTGGATTTGAATTACTGATGTAGAATTTTGATATGTTTGTAGCAATTGGAAGATATGAAGGTGCTGCTTGGTTGAGAAAAATGGAAGGAGTTGTGGCAAAGGATTTGCGTGCAGAGCCTTTTGTGGAGGAATTTAGGCGTGTTAATAAGTGGATTAATTTTGTGTAATCCTCCATTCGGTATGATTAAGTCCCTAAACATAAATTATAAAGCCATAAAGATCATTTTCGTTTTTTTTTCGTTTGGGGACTTTCGTAGTTCTAGATGTCGTGTCTAGAGTTAATAATTAATCTCCATTTATCACAACATTGGTTATTATTTGTTAATTTAAGTTGATTGGGTTTTGGTTTGATCAGGTGGATGATGTAGAAAAAGAGGACCATGTTGTAGAGTGGTATAGTACTTGCCCAAACGGTATAGTACTTGCCCAAACTACCGGAGGATGATCTTGATATTAATGGTCTGTTTAACAAGTACGCATTATGATCTTATTCTGAATTTAGTTTTTAGTACATTTCCATAATCAATCACTACGTTTCAGTAAATATGATATCATGAAATCTTAGATCTCGATTACTGAAGTATTGTTGATAATTTCTTATGGTTTTATTACCTGGTCTTGTTTTTGGTGTTTTGACTGTTGAATCTTTTCACTGCAGCTATGTTCGAAATCATGTATTGGTTGGTTATATTAGACGTGCAACCAAAGGCGCTGGGAATACACACAAAAGTATATAATTGCATTGAAGAGGTTAAAGATGTAAACCAACACTAGCTGCTATTTGTAAACTTTGCGCCTTTTTAGTTATTTTTTTGTATAGACAATCTTATCTGATTATCATTAATAAGACAGTTTTGCAAATCAGGCTTACACATTAATTGTGATTTAAATTGTAGATAAGTCGATACCTTCATCTATATACTTCCTTCAGTGTTCTTCCTAACAAATATCTTCAAGAGAAAGCTATGACAATTGGTACTACATATTCTCCTGACACATAATTCTATAGGTGGCAAAATGAGCGGGTCAGTTGGGATGAGTAATGGGTCAAACCGGGTTCGGGTCAAAGGGGTTAGTTTTTGTACGGATTGGATTGACTAAAAAAAATTTATATTTGAACTTTTTATTTGCTTCAAATATGTAGTGTGATGTTTTATTTTCTTCACATTGTTCTCTCCTTTGCATCTATAATAAATTCCTTTTGTAGTATTTAACCTGAGAAGTTTAAATGAGGTAGTTAAGCTGCAAAATTTTATTTTTTAAACATTGTTTTTATGGTAGTATAAGGGGAGAAGAGAGTTGCAAAATTTTATTTTTTAAACATTGTTTTTATACACCGACAACGCATGATCAACTTCTTTAGTCAATTGAACTTCACGTGCGTAGGTATGTATAAAAAAGATACTTGCTTTTACACAGCTATATAATCGGTTCGAGTTGTCTGTTTCGGCACATTTACTACTTGTCAAGTTTTAAATGGCTCTCAGATTGAAGGTGGTTAGTCCACAAGCTACATGGAGTTATTCTACATGTCATTTGAAAAAAAAACAGAAGATACTTTTTATCTTATTGCAGGAAGAACTAAAACGAGCACAAGATGGATAAGGTGAGAAGAGAGTTGCTGCTTGGGAGAGGGGAATAGCAACTCTCTAATCACAGAAAAACAATGCCACATCATCATACAACTTATGTTCATATAGCCGAGTGTCGTAATCGTTGACAGGTAAAGTTCCGTTTAATATGTACAATTATTAATACAGCTCCTCATCATGAATGAATGTTCGTAGAGATATCCTCGAGGATGAATAAAAATAAAGTTTTCCATTTTTTTCGGTTCCAAACTTCACACTAGCAGTTTATTGTATTCGGTAACCTTTAATCATTTAGGTTTTTAAGAGAGTATTAGAAAAATACCATTCATTTTGATTCCAATGAAAGACGCTTCTACTTGTATTACAAAAGGGGAATCAACTGAAAGAAAAATGCTAACAAAACTAGAAATCGATTAGCTTGGTTTACGTTTGATACCAGCGGTTTGATTTGGCAATGAAAAGTGAGTCCAAATAAGAATTCAGAAAATATAATTGATTTTGGTTCCAACGAGTGCTTTTATGTTTTGTTTTTATTAGGGTACTTGCCCTCAAATTAGATTTTGGGCTACGTTTAACCTGTATGACAAAATCCTCTTTAGTTATTTGTTTTAATTTGACCCATTTAGGCTAATACAAATAAACCATTAATAATTAAGTTGGTTGAGTTACCACCTCTATAAATGAAAAATGGTTTCAAAGCTTCTGGCGGTGTTGAGCATTTATCATAATTATTTGACTTTAGTGTTTGAATCATCTTTGATGCAGGTTACCATGTGGCCCAGAAAGCCTCATACATTTGAAGAAATCAAATACAAAATAGGAGAGACAGTGAAAAAGGTTCTTGCATTTGGGTTATGTTTGGTCTATTTCAAAATGGTGACAATGGTGAAAGAGTGGAGAGGGTACAAAATGGTGAAAGTGTGCAGATTGCAGAAATGGTCAGCTCACTTTGACTTCTTAAAATGGTGAAAGACTCCACATTCGAAAATGGTCTCCTTACACTGCAAAAAAAGAGTGTTTCAACTCATTGTGCAAATTTGAACTCACTTTTTAACTAAATGTCAATGTTAGTGATAGGTAGGCTATTTTTACGGAACAGGATATATTTAAAGTCAACATCAGCCAAAACCTCTTTTAACTTTCTAGCAATTAATTCTAGCTTTAATAGTGGTTTGAAAGTGGTCTAGAAAATGTATCAATTAAGCAACGCCCTATGGTTGTAGATTTTGTTATGTAACTATTTCTCCGTAAACCTTAAATTGATATTATTATATTAAAAGAGTTGCATAGCTGGTGATTGTGATATAATAGAACTATTGATATATAAAGCTTAAGAAGTTACATTTTTTATCCATGCCTTCAAGTAACACATTTACTCTTTAGTCTTTAGCAATAAATGTTACTAAGAGCAAATGAAGAAGATAAGTTAAAAAAAGCATTAGCTATTTAGTAAAACAATATAATAAATAAGAAAAAAAAATATAAATATGAACCCAAATAACAAATATTTAGAAATGTAAACAATCATGGAGTTAACACTCACCAATATTTGTTGCATGTTTCTATACATGTAAAGTATTTTTCTTTATTACGAAATTTAGTTAAAAAGAACAAAATTAACATTTGCAAACTTATACATATTAATAATTCCCATTAGAATTAGTTACTTTTGTTTATCAACTTAGTCATAGAACAGATAATGAATGACCACAACATTTTAATGATTTCTTGGGTTTCACACATCTCGGAATTTCGTCTATTGTGCTATTTTGTTCAAGTAAATTTTAAATGATTGGTTGCCGATAAAAGAAGACTATTCCTTGTATTGCTTAATAAAAATGCACATTTATTTATTTATTTATTTCGGATTTACAAAACAAATACGCACCTTAAATGTAGGCATGTAGCACGTGAGCATTGGTAACTTAATTGAGTTGTAACATATTACACGATGAGAAAACTAACTTACGTACTATATATTATATCACGAAATAATTGATAAACTAACAAAAAACGTCCCTTTGTAAATTGTCGCATCCGCCGCATCGCGCGGGTTTCCTACTAGTATATATATATATATATATATATACTAGATATAATATGCATATATGAAGGGCAACTTTGGTCATTTGCCACTTTCTTAAATGGTACAAGACTTGAAAGCCTACTGCACAATGAGTCAAAGCACAAAACACGTCATGCACTTAAAAAACACGGATACCTGAATTTAGGTTAGGGTTAGGGTTTATCAAACTCTAAAACTCATTCCTCATATCCGCCCCCATCTCCCATATGCTTTTTCACTCTCTCACTCTCTCTCTCTCTCTCAAAATCTGGATCCTTATTTCAAATTTGAATCAGATCTCTTTCTTCTTTCTCTTCCATCGTCTTCTGTAACATTTTAAAATCTAGATCTACATATCTGCCACCATGGTTTCATAGTTTAGGTATCTACCGCGTTGATTCATCAGCACAACGGTATTTTTTTTCCTATTTTCTATTTATTCACTTTTATACATGAATACATGATTGAACGCTTATGTACATGGAAACTTAGTGAATGTTCAAATGTTTCAGGTTGGAAGATGCAACGTTGTGTTTGATAAAGTAAGTATTTTAGATATATCAGTGTTGGCTGTAGAAATAGTATAACTTTTGTAATTATACATGTTTCAAGTCAACCCGACTGGTGATTTCAGAGATGCTTCGGTGAATTGATTTCAAATGAAACATATATCTGTGTAATGTTAGACAAATTAAGGGTTTCATTTATTGTGTACCAAGTGTTTGTAGAAATGCACCAGTGAATTAATTTTAGATGAAACATATTTTATGTTTTGTTGGATTGTTTCTTTTTATCTGAGATGGTAAATGTGCTCAACTGATTACAATTTCTGGTGGTGTTTGGTTCAAATGTTGTAGGGAAACCATGGAAATCCTCTTAGAGATTCAATGCCCTTTGGGAGATTCACATGGTAGCCATTAGCTTGGGGAAATGGTCTTCTTTTCCGTGGCCAAGAAGTAGGCTTTCTTTGAAGCTCATTATAAAAATGTTATTGCTCAAAAGGACTCTACAGCGGCATTGCTTGGGCAAGAAAAGGCAAAATCATAGGTTGAAGAAAGAATTTGTGATACAAATTATGGCTTGTGAAAAAAGAATTTATCTAACTTATTTCCAGTTGGATTTCGGGTTTTCGGTGTTTGAAGGTGGGAATGTTGCTTGATATGAAGTCAGGTAGCTTTGTAGACACACTGACCAACACGATACTATATAAGTCGATCTTTAAATTCAGATAAAATAGTTCTTCAGTGGTCATAGCCAGAAAGTAGGCATTTTATTGGTTACGAAGATGTATTAGTTCAAACTGTTCAAACTCAGGTGAACAAACTTTATGCTTCTTATTTGAACATGTGATTTATTTTCACCTTTCAAATTATAATATGGATTACACTCATTTTATATTTATTTCTGAGAATTAAAATCAATGAGGATTTGTTTCCAATGATTCCACTTCTTTAGAGAACCGTTATATCTATAAGAAGAGGGTTGATGGTACAAACTACAAAGAGGTGGAATTCCATTTTCCTTTACCCGACTGGTGTGATGCAATATGAATACATATATAAATAAATAATGAGTGTTAATCTGTATTCATTTTATGACAATTTCATGAATATAGTATAGACCTAGTACTTTTGAATTTTTACCTGCTTTCACTTTTTACAATTTCATGAATTTGCTAAACTTTTTTTTCAACGACTCCAATCTCTTGAACATGGTTTTTTTATGTTTTTAGATTACCTTATAAATATAATCGTTATGCATCATATTTATAGAATGGAGTTGGGCACCCATCGGGTAGACAAGATGCTAATGATGGAACAGAGCAAGCTTAACTTGAAGAACTCTGTGCTTTCGATAATTACATCAAAGAAAATGTGAGTTCTATGCTATCTCCATACAAACACATCAAACCATTTCTCAATTTATGTTTTGTAAGTTTTTCATTTCAAGGTTTGCGATTAAAATACAATTTTAGGTGACATAGTTTTGCTGATATGAAGTCTTTGCTAGCACGTTATCCAGCTTTTGATTGAAAATCCGTTTCCGTGACAACAAACTCAGTGGTATCATAACTTTTTATTATTATCCGAATTCACATGTTTACTTGTTTACTCATTAGTTAACCTGTGAATAACATAAAGACAAAACTACATATCGTCATTAAGCATATATGTCTAAAAGTGAGTCATGTAACTACTAAACTAAATGAGCCAGCTCTCAAGCAACTATAGAAAGAAAAGGTGCCTAATTAAATTGTATAATAAACCCTTTATATTCATACAATAAGAGTGGTTTACTTAAAATCAAACAACATTCATTATTACTTAAAGTATTGTAAATTTTTGGAGTTGTTTGTTCCTTTATTACTTTATTTAGTTTCGTGTTATGTGTAGAATCATGTTTTTACACCAGTGCTTATGCCTTGGCAGATTGGTCCTTTGAGATGTTGGCTAGGTCGCTTTTGTCTTTCAAGATTAGCCATAGGCCTCGCCCGGAGCTTAGGAGCAATTCGTAAAAAAAAACGGGATTGTTTTTTTGAGAAAGGCACACATGGTACTCGCCTCTGCATCGCTTGCGCCCTGCTCTACATCTGAACTGGTATGCTTTTCTTTTATATTTTAGATTTTTTACATGATGACGTGAAATAAAATTATTGATTTAGTGAAGCTATAATTAATATTTGTACTTTGCTGATATTTGTATTTTTGTAAGCTTCCATGGTAAGGAAAATTTATTTGAATGATGTGTTGTTGGTGCTTACCAAATAAGGTTTACGCAAGAAGAATAAGTTTTTTATTTTCGTTTTTCCCTTATAATATGTGTTATATAATATGTGTCATATAATATGTGTTGGAGACTGTGCAATAAACATTTCTTTTTTTCTAAGTTTTTTTTGTTTTTTTATCACATCTTACCTTGCTTACTGATTTTCTGTTTTGGTGAAAATTCTGAACCATTTTCAGTTTGGTAAAATCAGACCCAACAGCCACAACTTTTTTGTTTTGGTGAAATCATATTTAGGATAGTCAAACCTCCCTACTTTCTTTCACTGTCTCTGAATTATCATTATTTTGGTGAAATTATACCCAACAGCGACCTAATCGACCCAGTAGATGTTTTGCCTTTCTTTTCAAGAAAAACTTCGTTTTACAAAAAAAAAGGTTTCTTCTCTCTCTTATAAATTCAAGGTTGGTACTAAGGTGTACGTAAAACGCAAGAACAATATGCAACGAGCATGGTTTGGTGTATTAGAATATCTTAATTCTAAGTAGCTTATTGCCTTTATATGTTCTATCATGTTTGTATGACAATACGATGAAAATAAAATGTGATTGTGTGATTTTGTTAATGTGATAGATGAACATGAATTTGGTTTATAGTTATCCCAAATTGGTTTTACTTACTTTTTCATTCGACACAACCTATTTTAATTTCCTATGATTGACACTTGCAGGACACTACGAAGTTGTAGAGTAGAAGGATATAATGCGAAGTCATTCATCAAACAAAGTTTACATTGATCTTATTTTCCTACTACTTATATTCATATGTATGTTAGCTTCCGCATTTTTCTTACTACATTTTATCGATAAATACGAGAGTTATTGAGGTGGAACGTTTTATTTGTATTTATGTGTGGTTGTGTGGATTTTTATTAGAAACTCTTAATGTTTGGCTGGCCTATCATCATGCCTAAATATGATTATCATGCTTAGAATAGTAAAACAAAATTTTGTAAACATAGCGGTCGGTATTAGTGTAAAAGAAAATCAAAACTTCAGGCCCAGGTCTCACTGAAGAACTATATCAGAATTCGCTTAAAAAATACAAAACTTGTATGAACAGAGTGAGATTTTATAGGCTGAATAAACACCTATTAAATATTAATTAAATTTAATCTCTTTACAAGAAGCTTTCTTATATGTGGGCCAAGGAGTTTTTGGAATGAAATTATGGACTGCATTATAAATGTTTTTAAGAAATACAAAACATACAACAGAAAATCAAAGAATATCTGGATAATTAATATAATTATTTTTGTACGGCTTTGCTTATGATGTGTGGTAGAACAAAATTAATTAACTAATAATAAAAGCTCAAGGAATAGCAGAACATCGCTACACTAGAATCATTACGTGCATTTGACGGAGCTCGGCTCGCGGCATCTCTCCAACGAGAGGTACCACACTCTTCTTTTCCACAACATAGCACTTGCCTTGATGTTTGTTGCGCTTTTCTACATGTGGTAAATTATTTTTCTTGATAAACAGGTTTAGTTAAAAGGAAACAATATTTGCAAAATAAAGCATATATTAAAATGTAATATAACATTATTTAGAAAAAGCCACCACATACAATTAGTTAATTTTGTTATCTTCTACATTGTTATGGAACAAATAATGGGTAAACGTAACATTGTTTGAAGATCTTATTGGGTCTGACGTACTATGGAGTTTGGTATGCTGTGCTATTTTGATTGGGTAATTTCATATGGTTGGTTGCAGGTGAAAGAAGATTGTTCTTTATTTTGCTTGATAAAAATGTAAATCTATTTATTCGTTTATTTTGTAAATTAGAAAAGAATAAATACACACGTGGATCACGTGAAGATTGATAAATTAACTTAATTGAGTTGCAACATATTGCACGAATAAGAAAACTAACATACATACATACTATTCAATATATCACGAGAAGATTGATAAACTAATAAAAAACGAGTAATGCATAATAAATTGGTGTCGCCGCTGCATCGCGCGGGTTTCCAACTAGTATATATATAGGGTTGGAATACTTTGAGAACTTCTATGAGTTGTGAGAACCATAGGAACTCATCTGAACCATTGATCATACACATCCAATGGTTGAGATTTAATCGTGATGGTTTTTTGTCTTGACATGATAATTAAGTTTTTATTAGTGTTTTTAATATAATAAAGTACATAAAGGGTATTTGGGTAAAATACCAAGGGAGAGAAAAAATTACTATAATATCATATTAATTTTTTATTCAAAATATCATATTTTCTAACTTTAATTTGTTTTTTAATCTTTGTGTTTTTTAGAGAGAGATATAGAGAGAGAGAGAGAGATAAAGTGTGTGTATGTGTGTTAATAATGGTATTAAAAAAATATTAGGACTTACAATATTACTAATGGGTTTACCCACGCGTTGCAGCGGGATTCACAAATAGGTTGCAATACAACATTATGATACTTAGGTTTTTTGCTGCAAGTTACGCAAAAAGAATAGAAATGTGCACATTATGTTTTAACAAGTATTCGTAGAAGAAAAGAAAGTGCACCGCCACTTATAACTATAACTGATTGCAGTTCACTACAAAAACCATGTATTCATTATTCAACAAATCTTAATAAACCAAAGGTATGCTACTATAACAGACCGATATGAACATAAAACATCACTCTTGTGTAAGTTGTCCGGTCATTGCATATCTACATAACCATGCCATTGAAGGCACCTAGCTAAATGATAAAGTTCATTTTACATGACAAAAGCATGTAGTAATAATATGATATTGTATACACTATCATATTAAGGTCACTGTCCATTTATGAATTAAAAGTTGTGATTTGAAAGTTTGTCATAGACTTGTCCAACCTGACCCAGTAGCTAAAAAATTGCCCAATGTTGCTAGTGAGCCGAACCATCCTGTCCACTTAGCCACTGGGTAGACGCATATATATGAAAAAGGGTTTATAATATAAGTATTATTATGGCAAAGTTTTAAAAGTCATACATGTTTAGCTGATACAAGATTATTCATTGTGATAACATAAATTATTATTTCTCATCGCCATTATATGAAATTTGTTCAAAAATGTTGTTATCCCGTGTGTTTATTTAGTTTGGGTGAGTTCTATTTTCATATAAAAATTAATTATCTTCTAGGGGCATTTAGGGAAGAAAAGTGGTAAAATTTATAAAAATGTAAAGAAACCCTTGGTATGCCATCTTAACTTTGGACATAGTTACCCATGCCTCCTCCTTTATAATGTAGTATAGATAATTGTGATAGGGGTGAGGGTGGGGTAGGAGTAGGGGTGGGGGTGGGGGTAGGGGTAGGGGTAGGGGAGATGCTTAATTTGGACATAGTTACCCATGCCTCCTTTTTTATAATGATCAATTGCCTACATATCAGCTTGTTATTGGTTTAGAGGAGTTTCTCAAGTTCTCGCAACTTAGAGGAGTTCTGAAATGATCCGGATAATTCCTATATACATAATAACCATTAATCTTTTTCATAATGGTGTATTGCCTCCGTTAGGTTATCACAAACCAAACTTTAGCGGTGGAACCTTGTTAATTTTGCAATATTTTTGGCAAGGAAACATGAAACTTGTTTTTTACTTACTACGTAAATTATGAGTGCGTTTAATTGTAAAATCCTTCAGACTATGTAGGAGAAGATTGCCATTTCTTCGCGCTAAAAAGCGGTGTTTGAATGCCTCAAATGAGCGCATGCTCAAGATATCTTGACTGCCATTCCTATTGGTGGGCTGGGGCAACACATGTCAGTTGCTGAATATCGGTCTATCCTTAAATACAGACTTATGATCCCCATGTTCCCAGTTGATGAACCATGTCCGGTTAGTAAAAGGCATGTTTAGATAAATTTGGGGAACACGCCATTCACCGTAAGGAGTTGTCAGGGTTTAAATACATGCATGACCTAGTCAGGGATGTCTTATGAGACGTCATACGAAGTGTAGGGATTTCGGCTAAAAAAGATGCCCGGGTTAACTTTTTGATGGATCCGCTTGAAGGGCGGTCCACCCTAAGGCCAACAGTTGTCCTTGTGTTAGGGTGGGCGCGGGGAAAACATACGTTCGTTGATCTCACATGGGTGTCTCCATTGGTGGGGCTTCGAGATTCTTGGTTTACGGCAGGACAAGTAGTCTTAAAAGTTGAATCCAAGAAAGTTGACAAAATGGAGCTGCCCGTCTGGAGAACCAACACGTTTTTATGCCCTTCACTTTTGACACATTTGGAGTTCTTGCCCCTGAAGCAATCCAGTTTTTAGATCGGGTGCAAAATGTGGTGGAGAGTAACACTCCAACGGCCAAGGACACAAGTTTTATTTTAATAGAGTAAGTTTTACTATTCAAAAACAGGTAGCGGCACAACTTATTGTCCGTTTACCCATCACCCATTTGTAAAACTTGTTATATTTTTATATAAAATCACCTGTTATTACGAAATGCGATATTTTAACCAAAAGGAATCTATACACGAGCAACGCAAGGATACGCGTAAACCGGATATGATTTTCTAAAAATAAACTAAGAGCTTTACGGATTAATAAAACAATGTATGATTAAACCACAATTCTAATCAGTTTAAATAATACTACAACTATATATACAACTAGAAGGCTAAAATTTTCAAAAGCTCTTTCATTTTGTTGTGAATATGATGATGATAAAAAAGTCTATTAAGATTTGGTAGAAGACAAGTTCACACAATTGTTTCAACAGAAATCGTCAAACCTTCTTTTCCTACCCCTTCTCACCTCAAAACTTACAATCTTTCGGTTTATGATCAGTTCATGCCAAGCACATTTAATCCGCTGGTGCATTCTACCCAAACACAGGCGCTTATCATAATCCTCATGATCAAATGCTTGACCTCAAGAAGTCGTTATCTCAAACATTAACAAAGTATTACCCTTTTGCTGGTAGACATGCCAAACTTGCACCAACCTATGTTGATTGCAATGACGATGGAGCTGAATTCATTGAGGCATCCGTTGGCGGTACGCTCTCCCACTTCCTCCAACACTCGCAACGAGAAGATCTTGACCAACTCTTTCCATATGAAAGAACTTTGGAACAACTCAAACGGTGGTGATCAAGATCTTCCAAGTGACATTGTGGTCCCACTAGCAGTTAAAGCCAACCGTTTTGAATGTGGAGGAGTCGCAGTGGCAGTCTCGTTATCACACAAGATAGCAGATGGCTATAGTTTCATCCATTTCTTAAGTGATTGGGCTAAAATGACAAGAGCTTGTTCGAAGGAGATGCATGATCAAGTTCCCACTGAGCCACACTTTATTTCTCTTTTGAACACAGAAACATAAATTTCTCAGGATTTTCACTAGAGCGTTCAAATGATTGTATTACAAGGAGTTTCATTTTCCCCGACGCAAAGATTAACGAGCTAAAGCTCAAAGTTAGAGACATGACAGCTAGATCTGGACACATGATCCCCAATCCTACTCGTGTAGAAGTTGTGACTTGGTTACTTTATAAATGTGCAGTGTCAGCAGCAACCAAAAATAACATGGGGTCTTTTAAGCCTACAAGCATTCGCCTTGCGATGAACATAAGGGACAAACTGATTGAGCCATTGCCTCCAAATGCCATCGGAAATTTTGTTAATGGGATCCAGGTTCAAACAGCAAATGAAATGGATTTAAAGCCGGAGTTGATAATCGGTGAACTGAGGAACCAAAAGATGAAAATCCATGGCGTAAAAGACATCGAAGCTGCCTTTGCTCCACTTTTGAAGACGTTTGAAGATTTTAATTTGGAAGAGAGTCAAAGAAAATTTGAAAATGCTTATCTTTTGTTCAAGCCTATGTAGATATCCTGCATATGGGATCGATTTTGGGTGGGAACACCAATAAAAGTATCTCTGCCTGGAAATCTAAGGAAGAATAGCTTTATTCTGATGGATGCCCCCAATGGAGAGGGTATTGAAGTAGTTGTATGTCTAGGAAAACAAGACATGGACATTGTTAAAAGGGACCCTGAGCTTTTGCTTTTTGTTGATATCTCTTTATGTTAAATCCAACGAAATTTACATACCTATGAAATTTTATCATGATGATGGTTTATGAACAATATATTCGTGTTTACGTTTGTATGCATGTATTAGAATACTAAGTTAGAAGCCCGTGTATTTTGACAAATGATGAATTGTGATAGAAAACTTGTGACAAAAAATCATGGGCTTACAAAATTGTGAAAAAATGGATCAATTTGTTACTTGTATATTACGTATAGATTCCAGTCACCCTATTATTTTTCATTTAAAATCCGAAATATCAAATGTCTCGTTTTCTAGTTATCTCTCGACTTGTATTAAAAAAAAAAAAAAAGCACAAAGCCAAATTTCACCTATAAATCAAAAGTATTAAATCTCAATGAAAGATTCAACTCTTTACAAATTACAAACGTTGTTTCTTAATATTCACGCTTACCGCAATATTGTTCTATACATAGGGAGAAACACATATACATGAAACGTGATGTAAGTCGGCTACATACACCTATAGAAATGTGTATAACTAGTAACAATAAATACATGTCACCCTATAATATGATTCAAAAAACGTAATAATGAAATCCTTCCGTAAAAAAAGCAAATTAACATAGTAAGAGTAGTAACAATACTCCAACAAAAGTTGTTTGATAAGTTGAATATTTCCCGGAGATAATATCGGCGTAGATATCAACGCCTGAGAAAATAAGTTGTCGGTTAAACAAATTTTTCATTTTTGATCGGTCTCGGCGACTTGTTGCCACTAAAAAATAAGCGCTATTACCAAATGATATCCCGATGACATGTCATCAATAAAAGTATTCTATAATTTTTTTGAATTTTAATTTATCCAGAAAAAAATTTACAACTTTTTCCTTGGTGACATGTCATCGGTATAGAGGAATCTTTTTTTAATTTTGAATTTTTTAATTATGGTTTAAATGATTATAAAAAAAACAAATTAAAACTAATCCTTCATCAGCGACTTGTCATCAGTAAAGGTTTACATAAACCCTATTGTTCCCTAGACCCAACATATCACTTCTCACTTCTGTACTCTCTCCCAACCTCACCCACCGATCCTAATCCTCCCCCTCCACCAAATCACCACCCAACACCACTGCCTTCAACATTTTCTTCCCTAGGTACTTGTGTTAATGTAAATTCTGCAAAGGATGATGCTAATTTCTTAACTATTTCAAGATAAATAGCTAGTTTTTGATCTTTACTACATAATATCCATTAAAATGGTTAGTAATTAACAAGGAATCAACAAATACTTCTAGATTTATAACATGCATATCTCTAGCAAGTTGTAAACAACAATTAGAGCTTTATACTCTGCCTCATTATTGGTTGTTTGAAATGCACATCTAATTGCATGGGGTATTATGTCCCCCTGTGGCGATTTTAGTAGTATTCCTAACCCTGTACCTCTTACATTTGAAGCACCATCAATGTATAGAGTCCATTTCTCCAAATTTTCATTTAATTGTTGTACTTCAGACTCTACTTCACTTAGGATGAGACTACTGAAATCAGGCTTAAAATCACCTAGAGCCTATGATTTGATTGCATTTCTAGGTTCATATACCAAGTCAAAGACACTTAATTTTACTGACTATTTTGCCATTGTACCTGACATTTCTGGTTTTCTAAGCACATTTTTAATAGGGAAATTAGTTTGAACATGTATCCTACGTGTTTCAAAATAATGCATTAACTTGGTAGATGCCATTATTAAAGCTAAAATAAGTTTCTCAAGATGTGAATACCTCGTTTCAGCATCCAATAAAGTTTTACTTACATAGTAGACGGGATGTTGTTGTCCTTCAAGTCTTTCACCAAGACTGCACTGATTGCATTTACCTGAAACAGCATGGTATAAGGATAGAGGTTCACCATCCTCAGGTTTTAATCAGAAGTGGAGCTACTGCAAGATATTGCTTTAGCTTTTGCAATGCTTCCCGATGCTTCTGTCTCTAGTCAAATTTCTTGTTCTTCTTCAAGATGTCATAGAACTCTTTATATTTCTCTAAAGATTTCGAGATGAACCTGTTTAAGGCTACTATCCTGCCAGTCAGCCTGTGCACATCCTTAAGATTTGCTGGAGATTTCAAATTCAGGATGGCTTTAATTTGCTCGGGACTTTCTTCTATGCCTCTCTTGATTACTAGGTATCTAAGAAATTTACCAGCACCAACTCCAAAGTGACATTTGGCTGGATTTGGCTTCATATTGTAAGCATCCAGGATGTCAAATGCTTCTTTGAGATCTTGAAGATGGTTCTCCGCCTTTTCGGATTTAACCACCATGTCATCGATGTAGACTTCCATTGTGTCCCCAATCTTGTCTTTGAACACCATGTTTACCAGCCCTTGATATGTGGCACCTGCATTTTTTAGTCCAAAAGGCATGGCAATATAACAATAAATACTAATGGGGTCATGAATGCAGTATCCTCTTAATCGTCTGGTTCCATCTCGATTCGTTGAAATCTTGAGGATGCATGCATAAAGTTTAACACCTCATGGCCTGTTGTGGCATCCACCATTGAGTCGATGTGTGGAAGTGGAAATGGGTCCTTAGGACAAGCCTTATTGAGATCTGTGTAGTCTACACATACTCTCCACTTCCCATTTTTCTTTTGTACCACTACCACGTTTGCAAGCCATCTTGGGAATTTGACTTCCCTTATCATCTTGGACTTCAATAGTCTATCCACCTCTTCTTGTATGATGGCATTCCTCTCAGGTGCAAACTTCCTTTGTTTTTTTGAATAGGCTTGAAACTCTTATCGATTCCAAGTTTATGAGTAATGACATCCTTGGAGATGACTGTCATATCCTCATGTTTCCATGCAAATGTCGATATCCTGCATTTTAAAAACGAAATTAAAGATTGTTCAATATCATTGGGAATTTTCCTACCGATATGCACAATGATATTCTTGTTATTTTCATCGAGGCTGTAACGTTTCGTAATTTTCAATCTCTCTTGTAATAGTAATTATTAAATAAAATCCTCGAATCTTGATGTTTTGTATGTTTTAAAAAACATTTCGTAACCATTTTTAACTTGTGAAATCATAATATATATAGTAAGATAACTTCTATATATGAAAAAATTGCAAAAAAAAATAAATAAATGTTAGGGCCGGGATTCGAATCCGTGTCCCAAACCGGTTCAGGGAAATAACACAAACAACACAACCACTACACCACTTAGGTGTTTTGTGATGAATTTTGAAACAAATAATACAAATACGTAATCAAAACCCCTTGGTCAAAACCCAATAAAGTCAAAACCCATACAACCGACAATTTGATTTCATAATTTACGCGCCTGAGTGTGTATATGGAAACGATTGTGATTGATTCTTGATTAAAACATTCATCCTCGTCGATTACAGCTAATAATTACGTATAATCATCCAGATTTTAAGCTTCTAGACGCGTCCTTGTTTAATGAATTGTCAAACCTTCCAAATCGTTCAATTCGTAAGTGTTAGTATAAATTGAAACCACCCAAACCACCTAAACTCGCCGAAAATCTTAAACCCACTCTCAAATATCTCTGTCTTTCACTTCTAATCGCGAATTTGAGGCTTTTTGACGTTTTGGTTGACTCGTCTTTCCCCTTCGATTTTGTTCTGTAAGTTGCAATCATTTACATGTTTTCAATCCTTCTATTCATGCGATCAATAACCCTATAAATACAAGGGTTATTGATTCGTGATTTGATTAATTAGAAAAGCTAGGGTTCTTAGAATCAATTTGGGGAAGAAACACATGAACCGGTTATAATAAAACGTTTTTAAAATGATATTAGGCACCAACAGAAACGTAGATCAGATGGTTGTGAATCTGTTGTGCAATACAGTGGTCTTGGGTTCGAATCCAACAACCACGTTTTTTTTCTTCTATTCCAAAAAAGGATTCATATTATACTTTAAACACGATATATAAACAAAGAGTGAATAGCCAAATTCATCCCTGAGATTTGAACAAATATGCTAGATCCATCCAAAAAAAGTTTTTTTTTCCTCACCTGAACCACTGAGGTTTCCTAAATGTTGCTAGATCCATCCAAATGTCTAACCTTGTTAAAAACTAAACGTTAAAAGGAGGGGCATTTGGTCATTTTTTTTTTTTATTTAGTGGATGGTGGGCTTGGTGGTTGTGAACGGTGGTGGACCTAGTGGTGGTTGTGGTAGTTAGCGATGATGTATGAGGTGGAATACTGAAGAATCAAAAAAGAACAAGCACAATTCCATACACCATAATTGTCTATTATATTAAATTCATACATCCAGGGAAGTAAAATAAAATAAAGGACTTCATGGGATCGTAATATAAAATGGGGTTCATTAGACTAAACTCAGTACTAATAGTTCTAAAACAGGCGCCATTTCCATACTGCTAATGTCTCACTTTGAATGATACGAAACATATAAAACACTGTGAGGAAAATATAAGATGTTTAAAAAATATAAAAACTAAATCAATAAAGAAAATGACCAAATGCCCCCTCTTTTAAAGTTAGTTTT
>JAUTDX010003320.1:0-33307 GCA_030844895.1 Ambrosia x helenae | reverse complement strand
TACTCATTAATCAGGGTCATGTCAGGATCTATACAATGCGTATAGGTCTTTACGTGGGCATATAAGCCTACATGTGACGTACATGGGGCCATAACATTCTCATTGTCACCCCCTCGTTCTCAATACAATGCGTATGACCTTGTATGTGACTTATACGCTATGTTCCTGAGTTTACTTAAGGAGGGGAAAGGAAAGGAAATGGAGAAAAGAAAAGACATGGAGGGGAGACATTTAATTTTGCTTTCTTTTTTTTTATTCTCTTTTAATCTCTCCAATTTGTAAGGATCAAAATAAGGCTTATTTTTCCTTCATTTTCATTCCGTTTCTTTCTTAAATTTTTTTTTGAAACATCCATCCCCTTTTTCCTTGGTAAAAAAGAGAATCTAGAACATGAGTTTTTTTTTTCTTTTTTTCTTTCTTTTGTTAAATGAGAGTCAGGAACACAAAGAGCAAATAAGTGTTGAGGCGTGCCATAAAGCCTTAAGAAATAAGTAAGGGATAAAGACAAAAAGCTAAAGTAAAAAAACTAAGTTTAATAAGTCAACGAGGGATGGACCCTTTCTAGTCTTCTAGTGGCGTGACACGAGTTCCAGGTTGCTTCCCCTCCTCCTACTGCCGCGTAAATGACGTGTGTTCAACAGACCAATTGGCCTTGATAAAAGAAATGTACTCGAAATTTCGTCTCTCTCACCTTGAAAACACCATCAGAAGATCATCACAGCATCCCTGTGGCTCAACAATAATAATCTGACTCATTCAGGTACGTACATTCGCGATCACTATCTTGTTTTTGTTATCGTATTTGTACTCAGGGGTTGTCAATTATTCCGATTACATCTCATTAACAATCCACCGCAGAAAACATAAATTTGGTGACAAACATGAACCTACTATCTTGTTTATTATGAAATGAAATATAATTGAATTCTTCTGAATATTATTTTTCATTTATTGTGGTTGCACCTTGCACTGAATCTACTCTGTTTTAGAGGATGTTTGGGATTGATTTTTACAAACAGTCTTTGCATTTTGGAAAAGCAGGGTGAAACTGCTTTTATATTATTGCGTTTTGGTAGTCTGAAAATTCATTTCAAAACTCCACCCCAAACACTAAAAACTGGATTGTTTACGTTTTCAAAATACAATAATCTAAAAATCTATTTCAAAACGCAACCCCAAACACCCCTTACTCGGGGTGAACAGTAGATGGAAATTGCAATTAAGTTAGTTTAGATGAAATGTTGATTATTTATTAATTATTAGTTTGAAATTCTAATACCTCATTCTGTACCAAAAATAAATATTAAATTCTTTAACCATTAGTTATAAATCTTTATACAATTACAAAGACCCTAGCTCTATTCACACTCAACAACTCAATTTGTGCAACCTCCACCACTGCTTACACTTATGGCTAGCATGATATTGTGATGGGCATGTGATCAAATAACATGACAACTTATGTGTCTAATTGCATGAATATACATGGTCTTAAATAACTGAAAAAAATAGGAACACTTAAATCAAATCATGAATTGTGCAACACATATAAAGCCATAAAGGAGATAGTGATTAGTGATTTTTATTATAATTTCACAAATTAATCTCGGAAATGCATTAAACTAAAATCACTTTAAAATTTAAATGTACATTGTTTCGTGTTTTTTTTTTTTTTTTTGAAACGGCCACAAGTCAAACCAGGCACTCTCGGGGCACCATTTCAACAAATTCAAGTACTTGAGAGTACCTGAGTTGTCAAACACCAATTCCATGGAAAACCTGTAACCCACTCGCCCGTACGCACGACAATGAAATTACCGGCAAAAACTCGTCTGGCTCAAGAATTTTTTTTAGATAATATGTTATGCCTTTATATCTTAGGTTCTTATAAAGAGCGAAAATAAGTGCATCAAAATGAACCATGCTTCATTCATCATAAGACTATACACTATCACAACCTAACCCAACCCAACCTTTTATTAAAAAACTAATTTCTCACCCTTTCACCTACACAACCAACAAATCTAATTTTTCACTCCCATTCACAACCCAATCTAAACCAATACTTTCGATTTAAGATATTATATAAAACCATTTCAGATAATAAAATGAAAAAGATAAAGTATTAAAATAATCAATTGGAGGTTGCAACCTTGGGTTGGTGCAACGACCCTGTTGAGCAGCTGTTTAACTTTTTTACATTATAATAATCAAAAGATTCTTTGTGTTATTTGAAAGTTTGCAACCTGTTGTAAAAAAAAATATCACGACAGTGGATGGCGTAAGTATCAAGAATTATAATTTGTAAGGCATGATAGTCATTGGCATCAAGTGAACTAAAATTCGTTACATGTTTAATGACCAAATGCCTATTCACCATCATGAGAACGTTTTAGTTAAGACAATTTATAGTCATGGTTAATTCCAATGTTTAAAAAGGCTGAAAGGGGTTTCGAGGCGTTGTCCGTTAGCTCACGAGGCGTAAGCCTCAAAACATTATTAAAACTAACAAAATATGTATATAAATATATCATAAAAATACAATATAATATAAAATAAAAACATCATGAATATTATAAAATCTAATTTAGTAATGAAACAAACATCATAAAATAGTTTTAATAGAATTTTAATCTTTAACTTTAGTTGGGATAGCAAATGTAAACTAGTTAACATTGAGGGAGTTAAACTTAAAAATACCAAAAGTTAATAAAAACCATAAGCTATAGGATTCGGTAGACTCCTAGTGATCCATGAGAAGTAGTAACACCCTAAACTAAGTTCATTTATCGGTGAACTTTCGGATCCAATGAAAATGACAAGGTCACAACCAAAATGAATGCAATTGTAAAGCTCAAAGCTTTATTTATTGGGTTGAAAAGGAAATAACAATATTATTATTAGGTGGTTATCATTAGATTATTATACAGCTGGTTCTGATAAAGTTCATGTAAGTGTGATTAGTTATTACAAACCATTAAGCAACCATAACCACTAGAAACCATCGATCATTCCTTGATGAATCCAAATCTGTAACCTTGTGGTGGCTAAAGATGAATTATCACAACCTTTTCTGGTGTGTTTTCAGAGACGATATCAGGGGACAGAGTGGCAAGATGATGACCTAAGATTGTGATCCATGCTCGGGAGCGGGTTGGGTTGGGTAATGTTTAAACATTCACTCTTCTCTATACTCTAATATATTTTTAGATTATAACATCTTTATTTTTAATTTCCAAACCTGTAATTAAATTAAGAAAAACTTGGTAAAATATGAAAAAGTCAACCTCAGACGTAGCTTCTTCCTTATTTCAGGGTTTCTTCTTCAACGCGTTCTCTGTTTACCATTAAATTTAAATGTTTATTTGATCCAAACAGTTAAAGTGATCAATGGGTGATTTAGTTGGAGGAGCTTTGTTAGGAGACGCAGTTTCCAACTATCAAGTGCCATCATAGTGGTAATAAAGAAACATGGCACTTCAAATCCCAACTCAAGAAATGAAACAATCTACAGACAGCATGAGCCCTCTCTTTGCGGATATGGAGACGCTAACAAAAAACTGGATCGGCGGAAAGAGGAAGCAGAAAGGTTCGTCAATCTGCTCAAACAAGCTGAAGACCTTGTCCTGAAATGTCAACTATCAAACTGAATTGGTGGAAGAGATACAGTCACGCTTTGAAGTTGGACGATATGAATAAATCGTTGGACAAGTATGTGCAGATTTACTTCAAGTGCAGATCGCGAGGGATGTAATGGAAACACTGGCAGGGGTGAATGAGTCGAATAGGGGATTTAGAAAGGGAGTTCAAGTAGTTGGCGGGCTGGTGTTCCATTGCCAAAGGGTAATGTTATAGGATTTGATGATAGAGTTACCGAGTTGAAGCCTTGGTGCTTAAGGACTCTCCAGATGGTGATTGCTTGGTTGTAGTTGTTTCGGCTGTTGGAGGTTCTAGGAAGAGCACTTTGGTAAACCTGTTCCGCCGGGATCCTGAGATTCAAAGTATTCATCCTCTCCCTTGTTAATAATTGTTTAAGCTATATAGAATAGAAACATTTAAATTCTTCATAGCTTACTATGGAAGCATTTTCTTTTACTTTTCTTTACTTAAAGAAGTTTAATGTTGGTGTTCTCATATATGTAGGAAGATTTGATGGAAACATTTATCATGTTACAGTCTCAGAAGGTACGACATCAAAGTCGTCATCACAAAATTACTCGGTCCGCTGCCTAATATTACTAATAACGAGGAGGCAATCCAGCAATGGGGCAGCTTTTTGGGTAAAAATGATCAATCTGAGATACTATTGATACTTGATGATGTATGGTCTGAATCCGTTATTACGGACCTCATGTTCAAGTCTCCTAGATATAAGATTCTGGTCACATCTCGGATGACTTTTAAACGATTCAAACATATCCATTGCCAGCTATGAACGATGAAGATGCCACTCGTCTGTTCTGTGGGTCAGCATTTTCAAAACATGGAGATGAACATAACAATATACCAGATGACCTTGTTCACAAGGTATAGTGAAACATTTTTATTTTTTTCTGTTTTCAAGTATTCTTTTTGGATTCTTATCTCGTAACCAATATGAATGCATGGATTTATGTAGTTGGTCAAGTGTTGCAAGAACCATCCACTTGCCCTTAGTGTGATCGGTGGTTCTTTAAAGGGGGAACATGTAGCAAACTGGGAATATATGTTGAAACAACTCTCTGACCTGAAAATATCGCTTTTGGATTTGCACGAGTCTGTACAAATTTGTTTAGAAAAAAGTTTGCATTTTTTCGAAAAAGAACCTGAAATGAAGCAATGTTACCTGGACCTGGGATTGTTTCCTGAAGATCAGAAGATAGCGGCTACAACACTTATGGACATGTGGGCGCATGTGCACGTGAACCATGATGAGGAGGGGTTGTCTACCTTTAACATTCTCTCTAAGCTCTCTTCTAGAAACTTTGCAACTTTGTTGCCAATAAGGTATATGCCCAGTTTCTGCTTAAAATTCTAACCATGCTTTACCTTAAATTGGAGCACCTAATGTATGCTCTTAAGCTTTGCTAGTTATGGTATAAATTATTATGGCACTTTACCTTTCTTTAATTTCTACAAAATAAACATTCATTTGATCATAAATATTGGGGATAATCCTTAAAATATTACTTTCGACAGTACCGTCCTTAACCTTTTCTATTAGGATTAGATGGCTAAAATTCGGTCAATGGACTTGATCAATAAAAATTATGAGAGTTGGTTGGTTGTATCACCAAAAACTCGACATGCAAGGTTTAAATAACTCAAAAAAAAAAAAAGGCAGTGCCACTAACATATAAAGTTTACGGTTAAACCACCAAAACGGTTAAAGTTATAGGTTTATTTTATTATGAACCCTTAACATTGTATTTTGGACTGTAGGAAACATGTACCTGTTATGGCCAACTATTGTGAGGAAGAATCTGTTGTGCAACATGATATGATGAGGGCGTTAGCTATTTTTCAATTAAGCAGCCGAGAGCCATCGAAACAGAGAGAAAGGTTAATTATAAATACAGATGGACAAAATCTTTTCCAACTACCCCAAGTTGTCAACACTCGCATATTGTCAATATCCACAGGTTTGTTTAGATTCTTCCCGGTTGGTTTGGAAGTTGATATATACTCCCTCCGTCCCATTAGAAGTGTCCATATTCCCTTTTTTATTTGTCCCATTTCATGTGTCCACTTTAAAAAATTATTAGTCAACTTCCAAATTTACCCTTTAAAAACACAAACTAAAATAAACAAAGAATATGATGGACCCACATATAACAAGGGTATTATTGTCATTTGGCAAATAAAAAAAACAATCATTTAATGTGCTAAAACTTTGTGTTTTTCAAACTAAGACACTTCTAATGGACGGAGGGAGTATTAAATAAGAGCTTACTCTTTTATTCTGTGTATTAGGCATGATGACAGATGAAAGATTCATTCAACATGGAAAGAAGTTCAATTTCCTAAAGTGGAAGTTTTTGTGTTGAATTTCATGTCCAATATGCATCCCTTGCCACAGTTTATGCACAACATGGAAAGTTTAAAGGTTCTAATCATCACAAACTAGGATATTACTCCTCAGAGATTCAGAACCTCCCTGCACCGCAATATTTATATGGTCTAACTAGAATTCGGTTGGATCATGTTTCAATATCTTCAATTAGTACAACCATACTAATGTTGGAGAACTTGCAGAAACTGTCGTTGATCATGTGCAAAATAGGCAACAGTTTCATCCAAGGAACCACCAACATGTTGCCCAGCCTTCGGGAGATTGATATTGAATCGTGTGATGATTTAGTTACATTTCCTGCAATGTTATGCAATGTAGCTGGCCTTAAAAAACTTAGCATCACCAATTGCCACGAGCTGACTTCACTTTCTGAAGAATTTGGAAAAACTGTCAAATTTGGAAGTGCTGCGGCTTGCATCATGCTCGAAGCTCCAAACACTACCTGATCAATAAGAGAGCTGAAGAACTTAAGAATCATTGATCTATCCCACTGTCTAAACCTGCGCGAGTTGCCACAATATATAGTGAGTTGAGTAGCTACAAACAATTGATGTTACAGGTTGCACAGGTCTGGCTCTGCACAAGCTGCCAAAATCAGTCAAGGATTTTGATAAAGTGAAAGTGGTTTGTGATGAAGAGAGTCTCTCACCTGTGGAATGATTTCATGAATGTGAAAGTAGAAGTGGTGGTAGAAGATGCTCTTGATACCTTTTACAAGATCATCCCAAAAGGACATCATAATAAGTGAATGGTAAAAGGACATAATAACTTAAAAGGTATGTTTTCTTATGTTTTTTAATGATTTCAAATCTTAATATTATTTTGTGTTTATTAAACATTTGGTGCTGATGGTATACATACAGTTTGTTTATTTTTTATGGTCATTTAGGTTCTTAATTTTCCACAAATTGTATCTGGACAGTCGAACCAAATAAGAGAAATCATGGTTGTCAATTCGTGTGTGGTACATTTAGTCGAATATGAAATCAATGTTGTCATTTTTCATGGTATGTTTATTACTTTTCAATTTTAAAATACATGTGCATATATTTATATATTTATATATATATACAAAACATGAAGGGCTTATGAATAGTAACATAACTGAGTTACTATTTAACTCAGTTAAGTTACTATTTAAACTCCGTTAAGTTACTATTCACCTCCGTCAATAGTAACTTAACGGACTTACTATTCAACTCCGTTAAGTTACTATTCAACTCCGTCAAGTTACTCCTCAACTCCGGCGGAGTTACTATTCAACTCCGTCAATTACTATTCATCCCCGTGAACTAAGTCATTTAACAGAGTTGAATAGTAACCTTAACGGAGTTACATAGTAAAGTTAATGGAGTAGCGAGGAACGGTTGGGCTACGCGCGCGTACTAATGTGAATAGCAACTTAACTTGGTTTACTCCGTCAATTACTATTCATCTCCGTGAACTAAGTCATTTAACTGAGTTGAATAGTAACCTTAACGGAGTTACATAGTAAACTTAACGGAGTAACGAGAACGGTTGGGCTACGCGCGCGTACTAATGTGAATATCAACTTAACTTGGTTACTATTTAACGGAACATATGTAGTACGCTTAGAATTAGGTTAGCATTATTGGTTCAAACCGGCCATACCGGATGATTTCAACCGGGTATGTCGGGTGGTTTAACCGGTTGTACCAGGTCATTCAACCAGTTGAACCGACCAGTAGGAATGGTAGGAATATTGGTTCAACTGGCCATACCGACGGTTCAACTGGGTATGTCGGGTGGGCTCAATCGGTTCTTAACTTGGTTTAAACTCCGTCAATTACTATTCACCTCCGTGAACTAAGTCATTTAACGGAGTTGAATAGTAACCTTAACGGAGTTACATAGTTAAACTTAAGGAGTAACGAGAACGGTTGGGCTACGCGCCGCGTACTAATGTGAATAGCAACTTAACTTGGTTATATTTAACGGAACATATGTAGTACGCTTAGACATAGGTTAGGATTATTGGTTCAACCGGCCATACCGGATGGTTCAACCAGGTATGTCGGGTGGTTAACCGGTTGTACCAGGTCATTCAATCAGTTGAACCAACCGGTAGGAATGGTTAGGAATATTGGTTCAACTGGCCATACCGGACGGTTCAACCGGGGTATGTCGGGTGGCTCAATCGGTTGTAACAGGTGGTTCAACCAAACCGTCGCAACGTGAATTTTGTTAAAAATCGGTTTGCCCGCGGCGAAGCGCGGTGTTAAACTAGTTAACTTCTACATTGTGTGGTAGATTATTAATTATTATTATTATTATTATTTTTTACTGAATTACAACTTTTTTGTTTTACAGAAACAGAACTCCCTTGTGTTCACTGATGATAAATCAAGATGGGGCATTTGCTTTTTTCTAGTGTACAAGTACATTAATGGGGAAATGTATTAATTCGTTTTTTTAAGAGTGTATTAGTTGACATATGTATGCTTTTTACAAGAACATGATACCATGATGAATTAGCATGGATTTTAAAATGGTAAACTAATTCACTGTCAATTCATACATCCATCTAGTGAGTTAGATTTTGGTCTTAAGGCATTTCAAAGCCATTGAGCAAAGAGAATATTGTTTGGTGAAGACGTACATTTGATGCAATAGAATATGTTGTGATCTCAAATTATAATATTATTTTTGTTGTCACAAATCATTCCATATCATATACAAATGCATGCCACTTAGGTTGTGGCCTGTAACTAGTCATTGGCTACTTTAGAGAAAAACCGGATTCAATCCTTATATGGTGTGTGAGATGTAGATTTGATTAATTTACGGAGGAGACATCTGTTGTTAAAAATAACTACTTTAGCCGTTTGACTTTAAAATAATCCTCATTACGCTCAACCGACTTCAAACTACCTTACTCATTTTTTTTTTGAACGGCAAACTGGACTTTTATAACCACACACTAGCAAGGCGCTAGCAAAACAACCGAACAAGAAACCGAAAACAAACAAACAGCGAAACAAAGCAGAAACATACATAACAAATCCCAAACAATCCGGACCAGATTATAGCATCTTTGCCGTATCAAACCTGCATCACGAATCCCACGTCATGTTCGACATTCTTCCGCAGTTAGTTATCCACAAGAGCTCATCACTTTGATCTCCTCCAAGATTCTCCGGGTTGACACCTCCTTTTGATTAAAAATAAGGTCATTCCGAGCCCTCCAGATGCTCCAAAAGACTGTAAGAATGACACCATAAAAACTACCTTACTCATACCCATCTTAATTTATTAATAATACACCTTTTTTTAAAGAAGACACTATATTATTCACTAGTATACACAAGTAATATGATATAGTTTTTAATAATGTTTGATATTTGACGTGTGCGAATAGTAACACAAAGAACTAAAGATGCACATACTTGTTTTAATCGTAAAATACCAATTTAACCTAAACTATTTATGTTAACAAACACGAGTACCTATGATTACATAGTATAGTAGTGGTACCATACCAGATTTCAATCAATGGACGTAGTGGCTTGTGATATTCGATCCTCTATTAATATTTAGTTGATGAAAATGTTGCTTGAAAACAAGTACTTAAAAAAAAAGAGAAACTTTATATAATAATAACCAAGTTTCTAGATTAATTCAATTAAGTCACTCAAATCAGTCCAATACTTCTAGCCCAGTTGGTTGAGGGCCTAAAGTTTCTTATTGGAGTCTAGGGTTCAATTCCCACTGGCTACATTTGGAGGACCACTAGTACAAAAATTGGTCTTTTAGTCGTGGTGATATAGTCTAAAGACGCGGGCTGCAACCGCGACTTAATCCGGCGCGTCTTTAGGTTGATTGATCAAATTAATGCGGCGCGTCTTTAGGTTGATTGATCAAAAGTCGCGGAAAGGCTACCGCGTCTTATCATTCTTAACCGCGTCTCCTGACTTTGGCCATGTTTAAATATTAAATTCCATCCCGCGTCTTCTGCTTTCAATTTTTTTTTATAAAACAACCGCGACTTAATACGGCTGCTGCTTGGCTGCTTGTTTATGTTGCTGCTGGCTGGCTGCTCGTTAACGTTGCTGTTCAATACAGAACCATTTCCTGCTGCTGGCTTTTTGTTCAATACATAATATACATTTACCAAATCATATACATTTGCTTTTGTTTGATTCCAAAATCAAAATCAATTTGTTTCATACCAAAGATTAAAAAGAAACACCAAATCATTCTAAATCTGTTCAAAACTACCTACGGCCCATACACATTCAACCCGAAAATATACCAATACATAACTCACTAAAAAAGTTGGCATTAAAGTCTTCGATATAAGATCCATATCCTTGTCCGTAGCATAGCTTGTGTTGTTCCCCACCTAAAATAAAAAGTAAATGTTGTCAAAAGCGAGCAAAGCGCGCGCCTAGGCGCACAGGCGCGGCGAGAAATAAACTGCATATGTACCTCAATTACACGGACAACATTGCTAAATCCCTTGAATCTTGCAACATCAAGTGCGGTTTGACAGTCATCATTCATCACCAATGCGTTAACTGAAAATTGAAATATAAAAGCCAGTCTTAACTCTAACGCGATTATAAACAACCAAGTTGACCCACAATAAAGCAATCAATGTCATTATAAGCCTGTTGACTTTCACTAAGAATCACATACCACCATGCGCAAGCAGTAGCTTAACCATCGGCTCTAGGCCTCTTTTTGCTGCATGATGCAGAGGAGATCCAGCATGACGACCTGAATAATTGTCACCATAAACGAAATAAGAAAAACAGCTCAAACACAAAATGTATAGTTGTATACATGCATCATACATCCATAAGTACATGAAGAATTATTTACAAATTCTAAAGGACACACAGGAGCTACCTGGTCGATAGGCGTATGTCAAATATGCTTACAAACACTAAAATATTACAATGAAGTTATGAAACGGATCAAAACTGTAACCACTTTGTCAAGCTTTATATAGCTTAATAGTATGTGAAAGACTCCATGAACAAATAAGTCCGATACATGATTAATAAAGAGGGCCAACTAAAGCTTCCCATGGTGCATAATCATGTTATGTATTCCTCACTCATAAAGGTGGCGTTTTGCTTATGTGTGGGTTAATTTGGGTTATGTTATGTTTCATTGTTCAAAAATGGAACGGGTCAAATGGGTTAAATAAGTCAAACGGGCTGGAAGTCGGAAGGTTTTTTTTTCATGCAATTTCCTGGAACACTGTATTGAAAGATTAGACTGTTAATTGTTTTTGTGATCATAGTTATGCATTAAAATATTTGTTAAAGTGGATCTAAGTCACCTCAAACACTATGGATCATATGTTTAATTCCTATCGTAAAATCTCACAAAATGTTGAATTTTATGCTTCCACATCAAGAAAATAGTTATTGTCAACTTTAGAACTTATAGTAACTCACTTGACCATGAAAATTCAACTTTGGACTCATTTAGCGGAAGAATAAAGAATGCATAAATAACAAAGTCACCCTGTTAGGAAAAATTATTAACCTTAAAAGAGGGGAAATGGTCAACTTACAGGTCCCGGAACATACAGTCATCGTTTTCCTCTAATATACAGTCGTCGTTTTCCTCCAACCTTCATGCTAAGAATTCCTTCATCGAGTCCTTTGACAACCTATATTCATCGATTTTCAGTTATATTACTTTGATGAACATTTTTATTATTTAAATAAAACTATTTACATGGTCGTATGCCTTAAAAATACACCTTGGGCGAATTTCACCCCGTCAGACCTATTTCCTATTTAGCTATATACATAAATTTATTTGAACCGGTTGACCCTCATAAAAAAGCATAACCTGAACGACCCATTGATAGTTAATAGATTGAAAACGTCACTTCTACATACAGTTGATTTCAATTCAAGGACGAATATGTTTACAAGAGAATGTAAAAGGACTTACCTGACCTGACCCAACAGGAAATATGTAAACTTGACGTTTTTTCAGTGAACTGAAATTTTCAAATTGGAAAAACTTTAGTAGATGATACATATAATCAAATATGAATAGACAACAAGAATTCAATATATAACCTGTCAAATACTTGTCCAGATGGAACCATTGCTACATAGTTTGCAGCTACCTGTAATAGAAGATGAACACCACAGCCAGTCAACTGGTCAAACTAACAAAAAAAAAGGCAAGCATGGTCAAAATATTTCAAATTACTATGGTAATACAACACTGCCTATCCAAAAATATAAGTTCAGCAATTGATTGATTAACCTCCTAATTACAATGTACAGGTATTGAGGCGATATAAAGCGAAAGGGAAAACATGATGTCATTACGGCAATATAAGGCATCAAATCCATCAAAATTAATAAAACATCACAATTCATAAAGAAGATAGCTAAAACGCACCAAAACCGATCATAGCCCTAAAGCACCAAATTCATCAAAATTAATGCCTGCAAGTCAACTGTAGTCCAATGTAATGAAATTTATAAAATATCACAATTCATAAAGAAGATAGCTAAAAACGCTCAGAAGAAATCTCATTGATGCCAATCAAAGACCATCATGAATCTGAACCAATGTACGAAAATTAACTTACATGTAGTCACTGTTTGTTGAATTGAGGGTTTTCAGACGAACAATTGGTCTGAAAGGGCGGGGAGAAGCTGTGAAGAGGGCGGGATTAGGGTTTGTTTTAGAGTTGCAAATTTGTTCTTTTTCATCTTCGAAGTTATATCTAGGGTGTTTGACATAAAGACGCGGTTGAAGCATCATAAGTCGCGGTGCCACCTTGGACATTGGTGGAGGGGAAATGAGGGATGACCCGGCCATTGGCTTGGGTTCGAGTCCTGATCCCAACCAGTTTTACCGATTATTTCACTGCCGTGCTTTCGGGCGGGTGAGTGGTCGGGTTTTCCCGGGAATTGGTGGCCCGGGTACTCTCGAGTACCTGATTCGCCAAAAGGGTGCCCGAGAGTGCTCGAAAATTGATTCGTTGGCCGTTAAAAAAAAGTCACTCAAATCAATTTTTGTTCCAATTAAGTCACTCAAGTTTCAATAATGTGCTGATTCCAAGTATTTTACCTATTTAATAGAGTACCATGCTGAAATAACATTAGTTTTTCTTTTTTTAATATTCAAAATTGGCTATTATAACGACTGAGCATTTAAATCTCATCCCCATAACCAACCCTATTTATAAATTCAGGGGAAAATGACAATATATATATATATATATATATATATATATATATATAGATTTAGGTTCCTTTACATCTCATCTCCAATTCGCATCCCCCATACATTTATTTGGCAAAACAATTCAAGCCCCAAATTTGGTTCCCACGTTAGATCCTCATAACTTTTGTTTAATTTTAATACCTATTATTGATGTATGTAAGCGAAGAAAGAAAAAAATTAAGAAAAACAAAAGAATAAAGTGGTATTATTTAATTGAATATAGATAAATATAGAGAATAAGATGTGTGAGGTTTTGAGTTAATTGCCAAAATGGCCCCTGTAGTTTGGCCCAAATTGCTTGTTTGGTCACTTTTTTGAATTTTCTGCCAAAAGCACCCCTCACAGATCGAAAATTGCCTAAATGACCCATATTTAACTGAGTTTTAACGAGGAACAAAAACTCAGTTAAGTCTGAGGGGTAATTTCGTCCTTTCATGTTCTAACGTTTAAAACCTCATTTTAAACCTATCTTCTTCATATTCAGACCTTCTTCTTCTTCTTCCTCTCAATTCAAACCTAATTCCTAAATCATACATACCCTAATTCCCAAATCATACAAACCCTAATTCCCAAATTATACATAAGTGTGGATTTCGTTTGTCTTCCAAATCATACAGGTTTCGATTAACTAACCTAGACGATGGTATTCTGCAAATGTGGAGCTCCTGCTATCATACGTGTGTCTTCCACCTCTGCAAACCCTGGTATGCGGTTTTTCTGCTGCAACAAGAAGAAGGGGAGGACCTGTGGTTTCGTTTGTTGGGCTGAACTACCCTTGGGTCAGATTGCTAGTAGTAGCAATGATAGTGATGAGAATGAAGAACTGAGACTCAACAACACAGCATTGCAGACCTTGGTTGGGACACTCAAATCCGAGAACAAGAAGCTGAAAACTTATCTATGGATGACTTGGTTTGGAATCATCATGTATTATATCATGTTTTAGTTCAATGTAGGTCGTTTTGTAATGATAAAAACTCAATGTATGTTGTTTCTTATTGTAATGATCATCTTTTGTTGAAGTTGTAATGTATGTTTGCAAATGTTCAATTTAGGTTGTTTTGTAGTGATAAATAAAGGTTTGTAATAATCAAGTGCTTATGACCAAACAGAAACATACTAAAGCATTAGTACATAACCAAACAGAAACATACAAAACAAGGTTCATACTTAAGTAGTCTAGTGCATACATGAAATAGATAAGCCTAATAAGCCTAAGTCAGGAAACATAACCTACAAGAACTAACAAGCCTACTTCCAACGACAATCATCATCCGAACAGTAGTCCGAATCTGTTCCATGCTCTCCTTCATAGGGATCATGGTACCAATCATCCTCATCTGGGCTGTCATAATTCCAGGCGTTCTTTAACACCTCTGGGTCATAGTCTCTACATGGGTCAAGATCCTCTTCTTCAACCGGTTCTTGAACTGCCTTCCCTTTAGCCTTTTCATCAACCATTGTACGTTGTTTAAAATTATCTTCAACCAACTCTTGAACCACCTTTTCATCATCCTTTTTATCAGACTCTTGATCAACAACTTCAGGCTTTTCAACCGGTTGTTGAACTGCAGGTAGTGCAAGAACAACTTGCCTAAACATTATAGTATTTTAGAGATTTTAGAGATGAAATATGAAGTTGAATTGCATGAATGCTTTGCAATATTGGGTCTTTTAAATCAGCTGAACAATTAACTCATCCATCTACCTCAAATCTACCCACTAACCCCATAAATGAACTTCATTGAATGCAACTACCAGACAAGTTTTATAATGTCAGAATGGTACATAAAATGCTGCATTAGACTGCCAAAATGATACATTATGTTTGGTCCAAACTGCCAAAATGATACATTATGTTTGGTCCAAACTGCCAAAATGGTACATAAAATGCTAGATTAGACTGCCAAAATGGTACTGGACCAAGAAATGAAACTATGAATAAGACTGCTGCAAATGTTTAGACTGCCAGATAAAGGATAAAAAGGCTGCTGCAAATGTTTATGTTTATGACAGTTTGACTTTTTAACAGTCTTTTGTTTATTTTATTTTTGACCCATTTTGACCCATTTGGGAATGGTCTTTAACAGTCAATCCATTTTGACCCATTTGGGAATGGTCTTTAACGGTCAATCCATTTTGACCCATTTGCAAATCCATTGACTTTGGATTGTCTTTATGTTTACCATTTGGACCCATTTGGCAATGGTCTTTAATAGTCAATCCATTTTGACCCATTTGCATTACAAATCCATTTATTACCCATCTGCATTACAATCCATTTTGACCATTTGGCTATGGTCATTAACAGTCAATCCATTTTGACCATTTGGCAGTGGTCTTTAACAGTCAATCCATTTTGACCCATTTGCTTTAACAGTCAAAGACATACAACTACTAAACATACTAAATTCATAGCAACATTGTGCATTACATTTCATTACCATTTGGCAATGCCCATTACATTTCATTACCATTACAGTCAAACAACATGCACATTGTACATTACATACTAAACATACTAAATTCATAGCAACATTGTGCATTACAATTAGACCAACTTGGCATTCCAGTCAACTACCACCTCCAACAAGCCTCCTTTCTTTCATGTTAACAGCCCTGGACCACTCACCTGATAAACACATTGTATCATATTAACACATAGACATCCATATTCCATAAACATAACATTCTATACTTACTTGATACTTTCCAGGGGCATCATATATATATTCATCCCTTCCTAGGGGCATCATATATATATATTCATCCGATATTTCTAATCAATCATACAAAAAGGTGGTTCCAAGCAAAAACCTATGTCCTATACAGTTATATCATCATCATACGGAATACAAAATATCAGTATCACTATATATATGCATCAATAAGACTTGTAAATCTAGGTATTTGGAGCATGCTCCCATCTACCCCCCACTCGGCGAAACTTGAGCTTCGGTGTTTTTGGAATGTCACCTAGTTCAGACAGCCTCTTCATCTTCAAGGTTTGTCCATCTGATGTACCTTGATCATCCATGTTGTCGAGTTGCATCTTTTCTTGTGACAACAAATGCCCACAATATTCAGCTAACCGATCAAAGGCATCTGGGGGCATCCCAACATTGGGAGGACGGGTAGACAACTCCAGGATTCCTTCAACTGCCGCCTTCTCAGCTTTGCTAAGATTGATTGGTTGTGCAGACGATGCCATTAATTTATGATAAAGGATGAAGAAAAGCAGAGGAAGGAGTGAGTTAATGGTTTGTGTAGTGAGTTAATGGTTTGTGTTAATCCAAGATGTACTTTATATAGAAAATCCAAGATCAAATGAAGTTGGGGGCATCCCAACAGAGATCACGTCAGCAACTGACAGGAGCCGCCATTATTGTCACTTCACCGGTAGAGGACATCACTCCAAGTCTGACACCAGGTGACAATTTTTCCGGCTGAAGTCAGCTCATGATTACATTATAATCAGTTTCACCATTCAATGGTCTTAACCCAAAGTCTAAATCGTCACCTGGAACTTTAAAATAATACCTAAAAATGGAAATATCCTCTTCTGAATACCCAAGTTCTAATACCATATCATTCAGCATTGTTGAAACATTACCATCAACATAATCAATATATGCCAGTTTACCTCCGACATATCTACTATCTGGAGACAACAGCGATGCAACAATAAGCAATAATAACTTACGGTATTTAAGCAGAGGATTGAAATCAACACCCTTGTCTCGAAACTTCCACATTATTGAGCAGAGATGAACGACGAGGATGAGTAGAGAGGAAGAAGAAGAAGAACTTAAACCTTAGGGTTTTATTGGGGATGAAAATGATGAAGAAGATGGGTTTAAGATGGGTTTTAAAACAATAGAACATGAAAGGACGAAATTACCCCTCAGACTTAACTGAGTTTTTGTTCCTCATTAAAAACTCAGTTAATTATGGGTCATTTAGGCAATTTTCGATATGTGAGGGGTGCTTTTGGCAGAAAATTCAAAAAAGTGATCAAACAAGCAATTTGGGCCAAACCACAGGGGCCATTTTGGCAATTAACTCGTGAGGTTTTAGAAAATGATATATATAAATTTAAGAAATTATGACGTTAAGTTAAATTATAAGTATGAGAATCGGGAACTTACCGTGAATACTAATAAGTATTCTAAAAATCTAAAATTATACTATGTATGGTTTAAGATGACCATGAATATTGCCACCCCCTCTTATTGGTTCAAAGGGGCGGTGGTGGAATTTATATATATTTTTTTACTTCCCTTAAGTATATTCATCATATATATCATTCTCCCCTGGGTTAAAACAACATAAACATGGGTGGTGTGTTGGTTGAAAGCGCTCTTCTTCAAGTGGTCCACCCAGGTTATATGGAGAGGTATATGGACCATACTGTTGTATACGTTTCTGATCCGAGGGAAGCACCTGTGCCTACGCCTAGTTTTCAAGATGACGGGCAAGACTTCAATTGATGGTATACGTTTTTTCATATTTTTTTTAAACTGTTGACTTATTAATCGATCAATTTAATTTAATAAATTTTGTTGTTTTTTTTGTAGAGGCATTCAATGGGTGTGATATACAAATCATCCTCTCAAGTTGAAGCGGTTAATGGTCCCAAGGCCTCGGACCATCTCTAGTTCATTCAAAATGTCTCCTATCAGACTATGCAAATGTTGGGTCGGCAAATGCGCGGTTCTTAGGAGATATTTTAACGTTCTTGTAAGTTTAGACCTTAAAAAATGGCATCGACATCATTCGTCACGTGACAAAATGCTGAAAATTGACTTTTTGGCACTGTTTTTCTTACACGTTTAGGAGTTGATGCATTTTTACCTTTTTATGTTTATGTAATGTTTTTAATTATCTTTGTATAATATATTAACGAATCTAAAATAATCATTGAATACCCCAAATATATACATGAATCTATAACATGGAATTGAAACATGAAAAATTGTAGACAGTTTTACATTTAAAAAATATACACATGAAACTGAAGCACCATGTAAGGGGTCCAATTTACAACAAACATGCATACTTTTAACAAATGTATCAAATGAACCAAGACTTTTACAACATCCGAAATTATGCAGCGTTTACACCACCAGCAACTGTAACATCGGTTGAATGAGTACCAAAGTGTGCTTTTTCCAAGAACACCAACTCCAACTTTATCAGGGTAGCCCTAACTATGGTTATCACCGTAACTATGGTTTACCATTGCAGCATTTCCAAACGCATTGGTCATGGGATGGCATTGGAAGTTATCCTATCAAATACAATCAAGGGCTTCTCTGTCCAGAATCTCTAGAATAAGTTGGTTAACTCTCCATGACATAGATTTGGGAGGCATGCTACAGCTCCAATATTATTAAATCTCCATGCAGATGTAACATCGATTCAATGGGCACAAAAAGCGTGTGCTTTTCCTGAGAATACCACTTCCAACTGATGATGCCATGTAAATCAAGAAGTGTCTTCCCTAGGCCGCTGACGACGTGAGTTTACGGAGCAGATGTAACATCGATCCAAATGATCAAAGTGAACAACAAATGAGCACAAAGTGTGCTTTTTCCAAAGATAAAAGACGTTGCCGCCTGTGTAAATTCCTGAATGTTTTCCCTAGGCCGCTGACGACGCCATTGAAAATAGAAGATAAAAAACAACACGCGAAAGTAAGAAGCCGATGTAACATCGATCCAAAAGAACAGGACGTTGTCAGGCGCGGCAGAAAGAAAAGACCAAATCGGCCTGAGGTTGAAGATTTGAGCAGCGAACCACTTCCATATTATACGAGTTTCTTGCAGATGTAGCATCGATCCAAACCAGGAGTAGACAAAAAATCCAACACCGGAAATCCGATATCAAAAATCTGGCGCAAAAAAAGTTAAACCAAAAGATAACCGAAGAGTCTGCGCGCTCCATGTGATGACGAAATAAAACATGACTTAGTTGCAACTTGGGATGACATGGCATGGTCTGATCCCATAAACAACCATCACCCTACTTCCCCGTCGGCTTATATAAAGAGCTGATTACCCACCAAGGACCCTTGCACCTACATCTCACAACAAACCTATCAACCCTCTCCATTTCTTTCACATTGCCCGATCCCATCAAGGCTCACACAAGCTATCTTTGATACAATACATATACACGAGGAACACAAGGGAACGAGGAAACCCGATAGTCAGATCATATCTCAAGGAAGGACCAAGATAATCAAGATCGCTCGCCATACATTCCATCTTTCGGTATGTTATCGAAACCCACTTAACATTCGAACACCATATATGAATCGGTCTCTATGTCAAACCCGAACCCCGAACCTTAAAATCTTGTTTAATAGGCCCAAGTCACACCTAAACTTAATGATTTTGAAGTCACAATCTTGCTAAGTGTTAGTTTGGTTACAACTTACATACATACATATCCATTTATACTCGCACACAAGCATACGAGTCACACACATCTAAGATCAACCAATGCGTATAACATACATCCATGGACAAGCCATGTTTGGATGAATGAGCCATGTACGTTAGCAAAAATCCAGTTTTTGGAGCTATAAATAAAACATATGAACACCTTCACATAACCTCATTTTTATGATGGAAAATACACAACTTTGGTACAATGTCATACACCTACATGCTCGTAAATCCATGAACACCCACACACGAGCACATGAAAACCGAAGTTTTGGTCCTTACTAGTCTAGAACAAAACATCATGTTAAAGTTTCGGCTATACATACTATCATATGTTAATCTAGACATATAAGTGTTAGTACTATCTTTTGACATTATAAGATATAAACATATGTTAAAACATTCTTTTTTCCATAAAACAACCACACGTGTTAAGATTGGGAATATTCTACACTCATGATGACATGTGGGGACCATTTTATTAACAATGGATACGTTTTTACAATAGAACGTCCGGAATTCACGAAACTGTACATTTTGCAAAGTACACATGAAATACATAATAATTATCACGTGCACAAACTATGGCCCACATATGACTGACACTAGGATTCACGAGTCGGGTGAACAACTTGTACGGTAAATGACAAGAACGTACAACTTACTATGTCCTTGATAATCATAGGGCAATCATTATCGGGATGATAGTTACCTCACTCCACTGTTTTACTAGACTACACATCCAATCAACAGGTGAGTTTCATGGCCCCATTTTACTACTTTTACATTTTTGGGGGATAAACATGCTACATTTCTAGTACATTACGTTTTGTGTAATATTCTATCATGACTACCATGTGGAACATGAGATATTCGGTTCATGAGCTCAACAATCCTCGTACTTACATTACACTTTAACCATTAGCTAACAGTAGCCATGAAACACTTAAATAGATCTATTGGGTTGACACCTCCACTTTTGGTTAGTTGCTCTAACCGGTTACATACGAAAAAGTTAAGAGGTACAATGCGCGAGGCACAACAGTCAAGAGATTTGGTTATGGGATTCATGGTTTGCACAGTAATCATTCGCTTAGCTAGCTTTTGATACCTCATACACGAATTTCACAAGCACTTTACATAGTACATTAAAACCTGTGAAATCACCGACATTATGTTGACAAATCTTTTATGCATGTTTTTCAGGTAATTGATCATGGGGAGCAGGGACTTGGGAGAGGGGGTTCGAGTGTGCACATCGTGGTATCATCATATACACCGGTTGAGTTCTAATAATGTTGGTCATGTCATGTTTTTGGCGTTTGGTTCATTAACTCTAGACAATCTTACTTTATTTTTAACTTTGTATGACTACATTTATCGTTTGATGATATCTATTTGAATGTACATCTTATGTGTTGTTCGAACCTTGTGCTTGAAAACCTTTCGAATCACATCCCTGTGTTTCCGCCTTGGCGGGGTGTGACAGTTGGGATCTGCCATGGGTGGGCTAAAAGATATGTTTTTGAAAACTTGGTTTTCAGCCGATACGGATGGCGCCAATGAAGAAACAACAAGTGATAATGAGTACAGTACTTACCTCACAGGAGGTACGTTGGGTGGTGACTCATGTTCGCTGCAAGATATAATCCTTTGCTTCACACCGTGGCTGGATCCGTGACCTGTAAATAATCAAAGGGCCGTACGAAAGGAGGCGACCGCCTAGAGTCCGAAAGACCCGTGATAGTAGACATAAAGCTGGTGGTTTGGCCCGGTAAGTGGGTGTGTATTCTCTAAGGAATCCCATCTAATTGAAGGAGGTGAGACCTCCTATTTATAGGAGTTACACGGGCCGGTAACCATTTACCCCTAACCTCGACGATGGGCTTGGGCCCGGTTTATGGGCCTGCCTTCCATTCGGCCCAAATAGTTAGATTTGGACTAGGAATTATAGAAAGCAAACTAGATACGGATAGAGAAAAGGTACCACCCTGCCATTGTTCCACGTGGCGAGATGTCATTGGTTGGTAAGAGGATTTTTTCGTCTGCGTCAGTGTGTGTCAGGCGACGCCAGTCTGCTCCTTCTAGAAAATTGACTGAAGTAACGCCTGACACCAAGGGGAACACTGCAGCAAGTGGGGCTCAGGGGGGGGGGGCTACACCTTCCCTATTGTCACGCCGGTATGGCAGGCCAGACCTTAGGCATGTGAGCTGTCCGCGGAAGACCCTCGCTGAGTTGGGCGCATGGTTCCGTGCGAGTGGGTTGCACTCCACGTATGATCTCTGTAAGGACTTGATCTCCGCCAAGATTGAGGCTCCACGGAGGGAGCTCCGCTGACTTATGCCATCTTCTTGTACTTAACCATTTTGCATGGTTATTTCTCCGCGGAGGTTTGATGATGATGTTGTGGGGTAGGGTCCGCCTATGCGCTAGGAATTGGGACCCTACCCCTTCATATACATATGATAAAAGAGTAACTAGGACTGAGGTAGCACCTTTATCGGATGTCCACCTAAGTTCCAAGTCAATCTCCATGCTAGCATCCACTTCTTTTCTGTTCACCTATGCATGTTCCGATTTAATCGTTAATATTTTTTGTTCACTGATTCGCACAATAGTACCGAGTGGTCTACGTGGTTCTCACATTCGTTGTTCATCGGAATCATCTTCTTCGCCATCATTTAAACCCTTAATCAAATGCTTACGTTTTTTGCAGGTAAGCTTTTTGTGGTGGTTCGGCAGATGACGTCAGTCTAGGTGGTAGTTATTTGGTTGTTTCAGCATCAATTGGTGATCTATGTTTGTCATTTCCACTTTTACTATATTTTTTCCCTAATCCTTTTTGAGATCCGCTGTTGTTAGTGATTTCGATGAAGATGAAAACCTATTAGTGATTATTAAAGATTGTTATAGTCCAAACAAGAATAGTGGATAATATATTCATTAACTGTAACTTAGAGCAAGTATTGCAATTGATGGAGCCTCGGAACTTTAATAAAGGTACATTTAGTTGTATTTTCTAAGTAATTTAACATGTATCCATGTTCATGTATTTATGTTATTATATAATTTCTAACTTCTTTTCTTATATTTTGTTGTATCCATTGTTTGTTCATGCTTGTGAGTTAAAAGAAGATACAAATTGGATTAGAAGTGTAGATTTTCATTGCCTGTATCAATTAGCTAACGCTAATGAAACCAACCATGATATATCATTTCTATTGAGCTTTAGTTATAGTATTTTATCTTATAAAGGCATCTTTATACAATCAGATGTCAACAATGTAACCAAATATTTGCAACAATGTTATACCTTGACATTGTTGATAATTCCATCATCGGCCATTCCGAAAGTCTATGTACTTTAATTGTTGATTAGTATTTATTTTTTAAGTTTTTTTTACTGTGATATAATTGGTTTGATTCACCCTTTAGTTAAATCGGTGGTTAGAAGCGGCGAATGAATGTTTTTACATTGGCGTTTCTCGGATGCATGGATTACAAGGTATGTTAGTTTGTGTGTTTAACGAGAAAATTGGGATATTTTAAGGTGTGCTTGTATTTGGTTCATTGACATCCAGTCGGTGTTTGTTTGGTTCTTTAATGTACAAATCGTTTTTTTGGTGTTGGTGGGATGAAGGCATTGGCGCATAGAGAGAAATTGATAGGAAGATCAAAAACGGGATGGTTTATGGGAGAATACTCATGAGCGGGATGCTAAACATGTTCTTGGCTTAATTGTGGAGTTGGAAGGTTATGGGTTAAAGTGTGGCAATATTTATCTGAACGTGTTCGTGAGATCTACTTATGTCTTTTCAAGCAACTACAATGAGACCAGTATTTTCAATTTATAGGTTATCTATTGCATTTTTTATTGATTTAAAGAGCATTTGTTATTGAGTTAAAGAATGAATAACCTAACATGCGAGCTGATAAATAGATGATCACGTGTAACACTTTCTTTTATCTTGATCATGTTCTTTTTTATTCTGCATGCATCAGAGACAGGGTTAGGCCAATCAATGGATAATTTATTCATAAATTTTGTCCATGTACCTTTAGCAGCAACATTAGTTTTTAAGTTTATTAGCAATGCAATGTTTATTTGGTTCTTTGAAGCAATGATTTAGAGGACTGTCTAGGATTTATTAACCTTGTGACCTTTGATTTTTTATTAAGGAATATTAAGGTTTGGGATGTGTAAAATAAACAAGGGTATAAAAGATCGTTTGGAAAGGAAACATCACATGTTAAGGTATTGATTTACAAATAGACATCGAATAATAAATATTATTGTGCCATGTCTGACGAGCTAGGTCGGGTTAATCACTATTTAAACATGTTTTAACCCACTTTTTAACATAACAACAACCCTAATTCGTCGATAAACCCCATACGGGGAGCTTGAAGGTGTTTGATTTGCTTGTTTGAAGAGCTTTAGGTATAACCTTGAATCTTATGTCTTATAATCCCTTTCATTATGCTTTAAAAACAATAAAACTTGTTTGTCCAGATCTGATGTGAAACATAAATAACTTAAACATGAGTTTTATAAAGATTAAATATGATAAATAATGTGTTTGTATGATATTATGATGATCGCATTGCATGTATCTTGCATGTTGATAATTATTGATGATCTAGGGTTTATGAGGATTGATGTTATGTTCTGAACATGTAGTATTATGTGTTTGTGAGCTTGTCTAGGCAATATTATGGAACTAGGGTTCACTAACTTTGAGATTTTGACATGCTTAAAAGTGGACAGATTGTATGTGTCGACTTATATGACTTGCAACTTGGTCTTAAAGTGTTTGTTTTGATTGTTACTTGGTTGATGTTAGCTTTTCAGAATGGGCAAGTTTGTGTGTTTTCTATACCGTGTGATGTGTTTTCTTGATTTTATAAAAACAAAGGTCAAATCTTTCATGACGAGCCTCAAGGGGATTCTAGACAAGCTAAGTGATTAACATATGCCTTTATTTTTAGCACATGAGCTACCTGATGTACCCTCTCAGATACGAGTCGTTATGAGTGATCTCATCACATCAAACCTCTCATGACGAGCCTTCTACTGGAACATTTTGACCTGGTACTCATTCATCTCGTATACCATCATCTCATCCATGGTCCTTTGAAGTTCAGGGATCATGGATGCTACATTAGACATGAGACTTTCACAGAGTCATCAAAGTGCTTAGTGTAGTTTTTATACGCAACAAAATTCTGATTGATGGGTTCATCAGGGACTTGTGTTTCATGGACATACAACTTGTTCTCCGACTTGATAACAATTATCAAGTTGCGATGCCAGTCTATGAAGTTGGAGTGGTTCAGTTTGTCCTTCTCTGATATGGACCTGAGAGAGAATTAGGAGGTGGAAGAATTGTTTTCAGTTGACATCTACGAAATTAAAAAAATAATAATTTATTAGTATTTTATGTTTTAAATCTCCTAATTTTATTTTATGACCCAAAAGGATGAGACCCTGAATCATCATGTCACAATGAATTGCTTAAGCACTATCCACAGGTATGATTATGTAGGTAAACAACGATTGTTAATTGTGTCTACTAAACAACTCTCCATTTGGGGTTATCGCTTGAAAGTGGTGTATGTTTAACCCCAAGTATGCCCACTTGATGAATATGTGATGTTTTGTCCTTCAAGTGTTAAATGTAACATTGGCCTACGTTACACATGAAACGCGGTAATTACCTTCTTTCATAATGGACGCCAAGATGCAGGGTATAACACTAACATTTGGGTTCAATTTAGATTGAAGTGTTAACTTGTTAAGGGTGGCATAAAACAAATTTTTAAATTGGGATTTATTTTAATGTTTTCAAAAATATTTTGAATAACTTGTAGCATGAGGTGAGTTACACAATATTTTATAAAATCCAATTTTATATAATTCATAATAATAGAAAAACCTTTCAACACTTGACATGGTATAGTTTAAATACCCTATTAAACTATGTTTGTTGTTTTTATCGCGAATAGACTTGTTTTAAATTTCAATATAACTCTTTTATTAAATATACTTTTTAGTTTTATAAAACTCATTTATTAAACCGTTGTCTGGATTGTGAAAAATTTTATTTATTTTGGCTTATCTAGATTATTTACAATAAATAAAACACAACCAAAAAACATGATGATAAATAAACGAATCGAGCCCCTAATAGGTTGCCCGTTTCTTTTTTGCAAGAAACGAAACGAACTGGTCTAATGGGTTTCAAAACTATTTTGATGACTCCCACTTGACTCGTGATCTCTATCTTAATGGTACCCATGTTCGCCTTTTATCTTGATCTTGATCTTGTACTTGAAAGACTACAATTATAAATTTGAAAATACAAAAAAAAAATATTTTAATCCTAGCTATTACATCGGATCCAATATCGGTAATAAAAAAAATACAAATCATCAGACAAGCACAACCATGACAAGGTCAAAACCTAGGGCTCGATTCATAAGAAATCCTTAAACAACCAAAAGTTTTGATCTTTTGTTAAAATAAATGATTTTTGACAAATAAAAAATAGATCAAAATTAAAATTTTTACCATCTATACGTGCGTAACCATGACTCTGATACTACTGTTGGGAATTATGGTATCAAAACGAAGTGGAAGCGTTTTTAATTATTTAAAAAACCGATTTTATTAGTATAATATTTATTTATTTCTTAATCCGATTAACAAATATTCCCAATTAAGATCAAGGTTATACGCGTATAAATAAATAAAAAAATTAAGCAACCTAGGGGGTTTAGCAATCAACCTTTAACGACTACACCGGAATTGTAACACTCAGGTTACAACGAATCCTCTCTAGTAGGAAGCTTACGAACCGAGCACGATCCCACAAAGGAGGAAGTGGCCGGCGGTGTTCGGTTGTGGCAGAGGGAGGGGAGCCTTGTGTTGGGGACGACGCGAAGGGGAGAGGAACAGGGGTGGAGGTGGTTTTTTTGGTATAAAATATGTGATTAGGGTTTCCCCTTTTTTTTTGAACGGCCAACAAATTGAAATCACTCACGGAACACTGGAGTATCATCGTGCCACCAGCGTTGCCACGCGATCATATTCCACCACCAAGTCACCAATTCAGGAGGAAACTCATAAATGAGAAAACCTCCTTTGTGAGATTCGAACCCAGGACCTCATGGCCCCTAAGTCTTATCTCACCACCAAGATCTTACAATAAGCCCCTTTAAATATTTATTAAAATTCTCCTCAATAATAAATTGTGTTATTAACAAGTCCCTCGAGATCAACTAACTTATTATTTATTAATAATAGTTCACCTTACGTAAAACTTATATGATTCGTTTACTAACGTGTAACTCTGTGAGTCGTACTAGGTTACTTAATGCTGACGTTGAATTAATTAACGGTCTGTATCGAATAGCATGGCGGTTATAGGATTAAAATAAACTAAAACAATGTCAATTTTGAACCGACATTACTTTTCGAAAGGTGATCATTTGAAGAAGAGGTACCCAAGTTACTTTTTATCATTATATATAATTTATTTCAACAAGGTAACCTTGTGATGGAAGAAATATCTTGATTGTGTGTGGTCGGCTTTTCGAGACAATAACTAGAGAGGGTAGTAGGGGTAAGGTGGTTGAGAGGGACTTTTTTTTTGAACGGCCAACAAATTGGAATCACTCACGGAACACTGGAGTATCATCGTGCCACCAATGTTGCCACGCGATCATATTCCACCACCAAGTCACCAATTCAAGAGGAAACTCATAATTATGAGAAAACCCCCTTTGTGAGATTCGAACCCAGGACCTTGTGGCCCCTAAGTCTTATCTCACCACCAAGATACCACTAGGCTATAATGCCTTGGGTGGTTGAGAAGGACTTGGTCTCTCAAAATAGAAATGTCATTTTTAGAAAATTGACGTGAAATGTTCTTATATTCTAGAGACAAAGAAAACGTGACAGTTAAACTAATTAAAGACAAAGAGTAATTTCTATAAGTTAGAGATGAAAAATGAAATTGAACTTAGCATCATTATTCATATAATTTAATTTAATTTAATAATTGGTATATAAACAATATTTTAGTTATTTTTAATCCAAAACTTGTTAAGCTAGAGAAAAACTAAAGGCAATAAAGATGTTAACAGAGCTCCAACGGTCAAAACTAAAGCCCAAAGTTGTGTGTTAAGCTTTTTCAAATGTGTTCCCTGTTTACCGTTAAATGTGTATATGTTAACTGACGTAAACTGATTGAAGTTGTTTCAGTTGATGAATGGCAGAATTATTTGGAGCTTTGTTAGGGGACGTAGTTTCTAAAGCATCAGATGCCATCATAGAAGTGATAACTAAAACACGACCTTTTAAACCCCCAACTCACCGAGATGAAATAACATGTAGAAAGAATGAAGCCTATTTTCGAGCATTTGGATAAACTAAATAAAGACTTGGAAGTACCAACTGAGGAAACATCCAGCGTCACCGGTCTACTCAAAGAAGCAGAAAACTCATTTGGAAATGTGAGAAGATCAAATGGCATAAATATTCTTTTTACGCATTAAAGTTGGACAAAATGAATGGATCACCGCGAGAGTGTGTGAAGACTGACATTTAACTGCAGATTGCTACGGATACGAAGGAGAGAAGGTTGGAGGTGAAAAGGAGACATGAGAAGGGGTGTTCAGGTGGTTTGGCGGTCTTGTGTTCCCTTGCTAAAGGTAGATGTCATAGGATTTAGTGGTAGAGTTACCAAGTTGAGGTAATGGTGCTTAAGGATTCTCTAGATGGTGATTGCTTGGTTGTAGTTGTTTCAGCTGTGGGAGGTTCTGGGAAGAGCACTATGGTATCATTGTTCTGCCAAGATACTAAGATTCGTGGTATTCATCATCTTCCTTGACAATAATTTTTCAAACTATATAGAATAGAAACATTTGATTCTTCATAGCTTACTTTTAATGTTAAGATATAAACCATTTTTATACATATTAAAACCAATCGTATGTTTATTCATTCAAAAATTTATGTATATATACGCACGCGTCAACAAGCTTCCCCATAGCTGGATCGCCTCCTCATTATTAGTAGTATTAAGTTGTGGATGGGGCAAACTTTGTGATGACTTTTATGTCCTACCTTTTTTAGACTGTAACATGATATATTTCTCCATGAAAATCTTCCTGCGTATACGAGAACATGAACGTTAAACTTCTTTTAGGAAACAAAATAAAGCATAGATAAGAACCAGATATCGATCTATGGTCGCGGGCGGATGCAATAGTACTTAAACTCTGTCATCGATTTATCAGTTAAATATAATTTGAAGTTTGTTTAAACTAAATTAATTCTAAAATACTAAATTAACATATGTAAGACTCCAAATACAAAATATATACATAAATACACTATAATAACAACCTAAGCTTGTCAACTACATAACATCTGTTAAAAAGGCGAGAGATCAACATTCTCATTTTCAGACAATTAGTATCCCTTTCGGGAATCCTAACATGACAACTATTCGGAAAGCTAACACGATAAAAACACGTTAACCACCTAAAATTATTCATTAACGAGCTGTTGATATCATGCAAACCTTTTAAAGATAAGTTAGTCATCTTTTAAGAATTTTCTAACCTCACTAATAAAGGAAAGCAATGCCGAATACACAATACAACCACCGAGACTAGCATAAAGTAGAGCATGTCACAAACTATTCCATTTTACCAACTTTGAACACAAATCTACTAAAATCGCTATTTTTTACCAAAATAACTCACAAAGATCGACAACCATGTCAAAGATAAGTAACAGACTAACAGCACCATTAAACTTTTTTTAACCCTTTTAGGTGCAGATAAGCATTTCTAATCATTATTCTCCTGGCTTTAACCAAACATATACCCGTTTCCAATTTCATGGTGTAAACACATTAACAAGTCAACTAGTTTACTACTGATCATTAATTAATCGGACGGTTTTTCAAGATGTATCTGACTAACACAACACAATAATCATTACAGTCACACGAACATAACCACAAATCCAGTAACAACGAAACATGTTTGTAATATGATCATCAAGATTATAACATGAAAAATTCCAAAATCATACAAAATACGATTATCATACAAACGATTGTTTAACTACTAAATACTATTGTTTTTACCCATATGTTACAATCTATAACATAAACATCACAAATAAGCTAACACAAACTGATTTGAACAAGATATAAGTTTATAGATCAAACCATAAAATGCTAAATGTGATGGGTTGGATGATGATAATGGATTCTGATCACTTCCAGAGCTTGTTATCTAGCTTCACAACCATTCACAGCTCCAAGAAATCGCCTAGAATCGTCCCAAAAATACCCAATGACCTGATTCGTAGCTTCTGCACTGTTTTATAGAAATTTTAGAGAGTTGCATGCTCGTTCACAAAAGTACACGGTCGTGAACTTTATTTTTATCGTGACGTCATGCTACGTGGGTCAGACAAGTGGGGCAAGTGGACTGGTCGACCTTATAAAGGTGCACGAGCGTGCATAGATATGCACAACCATGCTGATTATGAAGGGGCCGAGTATCAGGTTGCACTGGCAGCGCTTCCCAGCAAATTGAGTCTGCACGATCATGCACTTGGTCTGCACGACTGTGCAGATTTGTGTTACCGAGAACTAAGCTTGCACAAGCTCATGCACTGGCAGTGCACTCTCTGGTTGCCGAGTCAAGATGCTCAGCACGACTGTGCACAAATGTTGCACGGTCGTGCACTTAGGTCAATAACTTCTGAATGTGCAGGAAATGTCCGTTTCATCCAGATTTCGCTCGTTTTCTTCAACTTCATCTTTGGGGCGCCGTTTAATGTAAGACCCGTAATCATATTAACCACAAAATTCGTAATTTAAAACGGATGTACAAAAGTTTCGTTAGTTTAACAAGGTTAAGTTTTAACTAGACACCCATGTTTTCCAAAGTTATAGCAAGTTCAAAAGTAACCCAACATTTTAAATTATGGTTATCACAACCATTCATTACAAATTTCCAAATTTCATGATAAGCGGAAGCGTCAAAAGTTCAAGTGTTCGGATTCCTCCTTAGCTCATCCTTCTATCCCAAGCAAGCGATCACTCCTAAGGTTTAAGATCAACCAATAACCCAATAATCGTTAGTATGAATGGGTAGAATAGACAGAATAATGAAAATGAAGTTTTTTTTTTTTTTTTTTTTCATAACCTTTACCCGGGCGGGTGAGAGTTCTACCCGGGCGGGTCAGGCTATTGTTAGAAAAAAAAAAAAAACTTCATTTTTCATTATTCTGTCTATTCTACCCATTCATACTAACGATTATTGGGTTATTGGTTGATCTTAAACCTTAGGAGTGATCGCTTGCTTGGGATGGAAGGATGAGCTAAGGAGGAATCCGAACACTTGAACTTTTGACGCTTCCGCTTATCATGAAATTTGGAAATTTGTAATGAATGGTTGTGATAACCATAATTTAAAATGTTGGGTTACTTTTGAACTTGCTATAACTTTGGAAAACATGGGTGTCTAGTTAAACTTAACCTTGTTAAACTAACGAAACTTTTGTACATCCGTTTTAAATTACGAATTTTGTGGTTAATATGATTACGGGTCTTACAAGTGGTATTCAGAGCCACAGGTTTTGAGATAAGTGTTCGGTTCCAAGCTAGATCTCCTCATCCGGTAAGTATTTGTGACTAGTTAATCCATGAGCTATAAATTAATTAGATTCAAAAGCAGAAAGTAAATGGAAATCATGGGTATAGTGCGTAGGCACTACACCCCATAAACTCGCCAAGGGGCGGATAAGTGAGCTAAGACTCAACTAAAGCAATAAAGCCGGAAACGTAAAATCTCATCCTAATGAGGATGCGATTAAGCAGAATAAATGCGGATAATGTAAAAATCTAAATGTTTCTAACAACGAAACTTTATTGCAGTAAGATGGCAAATGAAAATGAAGCTGAAATTCAAGCACCTCTCACTCGGGAGGAGATGCAAAGCAGTATTGCTGAAAACGGTGGTTAAGGCTATCGAAAATAGCCTACCGTCTTTTATGGAAAAGTTGCAAACCACCTTACTGAATGTGGTGGAAGAAAGATGTAGCGAAATGAGAGAAAGTCTTCTCCAAGAAATGGAGAAAAGTAAGACAAAGAAAGCTTGTTCATATCATAAGTTCATTGCTTGCAAGCCAAGGACTTACAAGGGTGAAGTCAATCCTGTTGAATGTCAGAAGTGGTTGTCGGAGATAGAAGACATCTTCGAAAGAATTCATTGTGACCCTACGGACCGCGTGGCGTTTGGCACGGGTCAATTGAGGGACATGGCAAAAGATTGGTGGGATGTAATTAGAAGTGGAATGGACGCTGAAGTTTTGAGAAATATGACATGGGAAGACTTCAAAACTCCTTTCCTAAAACACACACAGCCCCAAGGCGGTGGTGAACAAGATCAAAGAAGAATTTGTGCAGTTGAGACAAAAAGGTGAATCTATTGACAAGATTAATGGAATATTTCTTGACAAACTGAAGTTCTGTGGAGACCTTGTCCAGACAGAGGAACAAAAGATTTACTATTACCACAACATGCTGAGCGCTGAATATAGGGAGTTTATTTACTCCTTCCAAGTTTGAATGTTTGGCAGACATAATCAATGCTGCTAGAGAAAGAGAAATGGAGTTAAAAAAACAAGTGGAAAGGGGGGAAAGGAAGGCTCATGATGCCAACCCGAACCCGACTAAAAAGCCAAAGATTGGGGAGTCTCCAAAGAAGGGAAATGTCAAAGGGGGGTCACCCCAAAACTACAAGATATGTGGGAAGTTGCATAAAGGCGAGTGTTACTTTAAAGATAGACCTTGTGCTAACTGCGGAAAACTGGGCCATGGAGTTGCCAATTGTCCAACCAAGGTGACCATTTGTTACGGCTGTTTTCAACCCGGTCATAAGAAGGCTGAATGCAAAGAAACGGTGCAAACCGAGAAGAAGAATGAAAGTAAAGCCGAAGCCTCAAGGCCGCGTGCACGCTCATTCCATGTCACTTAGCGGAGGAGGCAAAACAAGTTCCAAATGTGATATCAGGTACCGTTATCATAAATTCTGTGCCTGTAAAAATGTTGTTCGATACAGGTGCGAATAAGTCCTTTGTTTCCAATGGGCTTATTCGACAACCTCAATTTAAACTATCAAAACTAACTATGCCTTTAGAGGTAGAAATTGGAGATAACAAAAGTTTTTATGTTTTTTGATATATGTCGAGACTGTGAAATCATCATAGAAGATCAAGTTTTTCCGATAGAATTGATTCCCATGGGGATGAAGGAATTTGAAGTTGTGGTGGGTATGAGAATGGCTATCAATTCATCATGCCAAAGTAGACTGCAACCGCAAGGTGATTCAACTACAATCACCGAACGGGAAGCTTGTTACTATCCGTGGGGAAACAAACTACCACCCCATAGTGTGTAATAAATTGGAAGCCAAGAAGCTGATCCAACACGGTTGCAAGCTTTCTTAGCTTATGTGACCGATAGCCGAAAAGAAAAT
>JAUTDX010003319.1:0-61785 GCA_030844895.1 Ambrosia x helenae | reverse complement strand
TTAGCATCAGTTGGTGTAGATGTTTCTCCCTTTTTGAAGGTACACATACTTGCCACATGACCTTTCGTGTGGCATTTGAAGCATGATATCTTCTCAGAGGCTTTTTGTGTGGCCCCTTAGAGTTCGATCCTTCATCACTGACTGACTTGGGTGATGATGATCCAGAACACTTGACTCCACCTTGTTTAGTTTCTTGATTTTTAGTCACATCGTGTTTTAACAGCTTTTGGATTTTTAAATGTATTTTTGGGTTGACTTTTTCATTTTCAGCTTTAGAAACTTTAGTTTTGTGTTTTCATCAAAAACAAAGTCAATTTTTTCAAGGTGAACAACTTCTATTGGGAATTCTGAATTAGCATACACCAAGTCAGATCCCTTTAGTGTGTAAAACTTTTCAGTTTCACCAGATTTACGCCCCGAACCCTTAGTGTTCTTGATTACCTCACTTGCCTTGTCATTCTTAACAGCACTGGATGATTCACTATTGACAGCCTGTTTAACCTCTTCATCATTCTTATCACTAGACACGTCTTCTTTCTGGGTCAAGATTCATAATTCATTCATTTCATCAGTGACCTCCTTTTCACTAGACAAAAATGTGTAGTTACTATTCAAGGTGGCGGGACATCTGATAACCTATGCTAGTAGTTTCATTCTTTTACTTCCTAGAGTCTAGCATAAACATTGTACAAGTACTTAGTTCTTCTACATTGATCAAACTGCCTGTTTAGATCAATTACCCTTAATTTTCAGCTGATCTATCTTAGTGTTTTTCTTTGCAATTTCAGACTGTTTGTCAATTATAGCTAAGTGAGCTAAGTTAAGGTAGTCAATCTTTTCCTTAAGCACATAATTCAAATCCTTGAGGTCCTTTTGAGCTGCTTTTAGTTTAGTCTTAAGACCACTTCCCTAACCTTATTGCTCAAATTGTCTCTTTCTCCTAATCTAACACAGACTACTAAACTAGTATTGTGCTTAGCTATCTGCTCATTCTCATTAATCAATAAAGCTAACATTTTAGCATAATCAACACATTTATTGCTAGCATCGACAAGTAATGAAAGAGGAAGTTGTAACTTTTTAGCTTCCTAATTCAAGTCTGCCATGTAAGCTATGAACTCCTTGGTTGACATTCCTTCAGTAGATGCTGTCAGATCCAGCACCTGCGTAGTCAACTCCTTCCCCTGTTCTTCCTTGACCTCAACTTTCTTTAGCATTCTCAGTGCTGCACTCAGTGTCCATTTCCTTTTCTTGTCCTTCATCTTTGACTTCTTCAACTTCAGTATCTGGTTTTTGTTCTGTCTCATTCATCTCTTCGGTGATCTCAGCCATAAGAGTTTGATTGCCAGAACCATCTACACCATCAAGCATGTGACTCCAGTCATAAGTACCGTCAGGCTTTGCTACTAGTAGTGCTTGGAGCTGTTGTTGCTCTGAGGAGGCGCCACTGAGGAGCTTTGCCTCACAATGTTTCCCTGGTTCTGATTTTTGGATCATGAACATTCTCAGGCAAAGTGTCCAAAGTTGTGACAGTTGTAGCATTTCACTATGGACTTATCAAAACCTGCTCTCCCCACCAACAAGCTTCCTACCTATTATGTCCATGAACCGTTTAGCTCTCCTAGAGATACTAGCAAGATTCCACTGAAGATCCAATTCCTCCAAGTCATCCGAATCAATCTGATCATAATCTTCATCAAACACCACGGATCATTAATCTTCCCTGAATGTAGTTTTTATATGGGGCTACAAAGGAAGACAATATTGCAAGTTTTTGTTCAGCTGATTGAACACTCCTAGGCATGGATGCAGGACTTATGATTACAGCTCGAATCAGAATTACTTGAACCATGGCTACTTTTCCCTTTATCCCTACCAGATAGGATATCCTTTATCTTAGTGGATTCACCAGATGTAAACACGAAACAGCATTCACCATCAGCACCCAAAACTATGCTACCTGAAGTATCACCCAAGAAAAATGCAGTTACATTCCCACTACCACTAGATGAACTCTTTGATGACGGTTTACTATAATAAACTTCCGGATCTTGAGCCTGATCATAACCGGCATCTTTTCTTTGCATGGAAAGATATAAGCTCTCAACTTCCCAATAACATCATCAGGTGTGGATGAGTCATAAGATGTATTTTCCTTAATCATGAGAGTGTAAATCTCCCATTCGGACGCTAGAAAATCTAGAATCTTGTTGCTCAGTTCTAGCTCTGTGTAGGCAATTTGGTGATTTCCCAACTCAGTAACCAGATGGTAAAAGTTGTTGAATGTATCCTCCAATCCTTCTCCTTTCATGTGTCTAAACACAGCAAACTCTTTTTTTAGTAAATCAGTTTTCCCTGTCTTCACATTCTCATTTACCTCAAAGCTATTCCCAAGAGCTTCCCACAAATCTTTAGCATCTGTATACTTCCTAAAAGTGTGTAGTATCTCTTGTGAAGACTCATAGTGATTGCAACATGTGCTTTGTTTTCAGCTTCATACATAGCCTTATCTTGTTCTTCCATGTCTATAAAAGTAATGGTTATTGCCAGACCTTCTATTGTTCTAGTTGGTTCAGAATATCCATCTCAATTACGTATCCATAGACACATGTTATAGAATCTTGCCCACTCTTCAAACCTATCCTTTCACCAATAATAGTTATCAACTGAAATAATTTTTGGTGGTGAGTTTGATTTACTGGCCTAATGGTCCATCTCAACGAGCTTATTAAGGATCGACATTTTTTATTAAGTTTAAATAGTTTTTAAATTCAATAAAATTGTCATAGTTTAAGTCCCAATGATCTCCAAAGCAAAGGCACAAAGATTTCTATCCAAGTACTGATTTTAATGAAGATGGGAGCCCAACGAAGATGTATGACCCGCGCAGATTTTAAGCCATTAAAGATGCTTGAATAGCAAAGATGCAAGGATCTTCGCGAAAACCTTAACTTCGTTAATGATTATCTTTGCTTTACGAACTGCCAAACCCTAGAACTATCACAGACAGCTAAAACATTTTGTATACATACGAAACCTGTTGTAATTGAAAGAGAATGATTGAATATGATTGAATACGGTCAAAATTTGAAGATTCAAACGTGAAACAAGTTCAAACAATTCGTTCTTGCAAAAACCAATCTTGAACCGTACAATCTTTTGAGCCGAAAGCTCTGATACCCCAATTGTAGGACCTTGGAATTAATCAGTGACAAGATTGATCAAATCTATCAAGGTGCGGAATCCCTTGATAGATGTTTATGCAACTAATGAATCGAATTAACAAGCACACGAAAGAACACTTTTAAACTACATGGAACCTTTGTTTGACTTTCAAAATTATTACAACCAATGTTCCACAATGAAACCTAACCAACAACCCTAGCCTACACAACCATGCATGGTATTTATACTAAAATACATTCGTGGCCTATCAGACTTAGCGAAGATCCAAGGTTAGCAAAGATGCTAGCATCTTCTCTAACTACCCATATTCGCTATTCAACTAAGTTGCTAGGGTGTACAAAATCAACTATCATACTTATTATTTAAAACTAACAAGCATGTTACAAAAGACCTATCAACCACAAAATGACCAATAAACTAGAGTATCATTTGTCACACAGAAACGCACTAACAATAACGAACTATCAATACAACAAGGAACAAATTGAGTACCACGAGTAATAAATTGAACCATGAAATCGCTGGTTGTGCAGCCTTTAAATGCTTTTAAACGAGAACCCTTAAGACTTGTATGTATAGTATGTGAGGGAAAAAATCAAATGAATGACAAGAACCACCTTCATCATCATCATCATCATACACAGTTAATCCCACCTATAGCAAAGCTAAGGTAGGGTCTGAGGAGGGTAAGATGTAGACACCCTTACCTCTACCCCTAAGAATAGAGAGGCTGCTTCGAGTGAGACCCCCGGCTTGATGTGGTTTGGTATCAATCCTTGGACATAATGCACAGAACACTTAGCAATCGGGACAAACCCTATCGGTGCATGTACCCCTTTGTCTTTTGGCTATCAACGCCACCACATGATGCTTGATTAACCGTCCGGCGTTTTTAATGTTATTTTCACGAAATTAGTAAAATTACATTAAAACTAGTGCAAACTTTACTTTTGCCCCCGAGGGCCACACGTATATACATTATATGAGCACACCGTAAGTGGGGCGTTGACAAGAACCAACTTGCTTTGGATAAATAACTCATCTTTAACACATATTTCCAACCCGATTTCCATTCAAACTTTTCTATTCTCACCAACTCAAACTTGTTCATTTCACTTCTAAACTGGTTACACATTGTATCCATCACCTTAAGGGTATACTCTACTTCCTTAGTTAACAAATCTGGTGAAAATCCAAATCCAGGAATATCACCGTAATACTACTAGTGGTAGATCTAGAAATTAATTTAAGTAGTAACGTTTTTAATTTTTTTCATTTTAGTAGTAACGTTTCCAAATATGGTAAAAAAACACAATGTTGCACTAATTTTCCACTACGCACGCGAAGTTGAGTAGCAACGGACGCGGCACCTAGCTTCAAGCTAGGTCCGCCCCTGAATACAACTTCTCATACCCCTTTTTCCTTACCTTGATTTTGTTCATAACTGTCTTATGTGAGCTACTCCAATTATATAGCATTTCATTATGAGATCTCATATCCAAGTTAACAGAGACTACCTCTTCCCAGTTATTGCATTCCACCCACCATCACTGCCACCTACTACATCCATACTAACCCGCTGCTATTACCAGACCTGTAAACCACTACCTCCACCTTGCACCACCATAGTCTGGCCATCACTCACATCCACTTCGCCTCTCAATAGCCATCCCACCACCAACCTCCTCGGAGTCCACCTCTACAACCTGCAACCCTAACCACCTATGCGACCCCCACCTCCATAACCTGTACCCAACACCCACCACCATTGGCACCAATACCCCGCCTATTGAGTACCCGCATTAAACCCACCCCATATTTTTCTTTCTCTACCACCATTGGCACAGATAACCACCTCATCCCATCTAAATCCACCAAATTCCGCCACCCCTGTACCCTACCTCCGATTGCCACCAGGAAAACCGTCACCACCATCTAATTTTGGCACCACCTACGACTACTAATATTCACCATTGACCCCCTTTCTACCTATACCTAACCCACCCACTACTCAACTTCACTTGTGTAAATAGCATCACCTTCACCATCGGAAACCTGAGATTACGGCAGTGACCACTATCCATTCTCCATTTCACATATCAGAACTTAAAATAAATCTAAATATACAAACCTTCAGCATCTGCAAGAGCATCATAAGACATTGTGAATGAGTTATCAATGTCCATCTCATCTGAGTTGCAGCTACATATATATATATATATATATAGGTACCGGTTCAAATACAAAGTCTTCAAAATGTGCGAAGTACATCATAATTAGGTAATGTAATCTTACTAATAATTACGTAATGTATGATACAATTATATATAAACTAATCATATCATCATCATGAAAGATCAATCCTAAATCAATTCGTTCTCTTTCGATTATATCTCCAAATGATTTTTTTCCATTGATTCATCAAAGATGACTATGAATATGATTGTGCAGGTATAAATTGAGTTCTTTATTTGTTAAGTAATGTTGCTACATTGATTTGTTCATGATTTTCGTTAACGTATTTTGTTATTAAAAACTAAATTCTGCTAATTTTTTTTGTTCGTGATTGTCGTTAATGTTTTTGTCTGTTCATGAAAGCATATTACGTTATTTTTATGACATTTTTGTTGTGATTTTGTTTGTTTTTATCGCAGTGTTACGTTATTTTATTATTGCATACATTACGTAATTAGGAAGAACAGATTACGTAATGAATGTTAAAGACATACATTTTGAATGAAATAAATTACGTAATCTGTTCTTACTAGTTACGTAATTATGTGTTTTTCATTACGTAATTAGGAAGAACATATTACGTAATTTATGTCATTCAAAATATATGTCTTTATCATTCATTACGTAATTATTTTATATATAATTGTATCATACATTACGTAATTATCAATTAGATTACATTACGTAATTATTGTGTACTTGGCAGACTTTGTACGATATTATTACTTTCTATGGCAACTGTGCCCTATATATATATGCAATTGATATTTATTTGGGTTTTGTAGGGAAAATGACAAATATGCCCTCACATGACTTGCATGTGAGGGGAATTAACCAGAAAAATTAACTAAGTTGTGCTAAAGGTTGGAACCTGTATGAAAATCTATAGTTAAAGGTTGATTTGGATGCAAATTAAACAATAAGGTTGGAACCTGCAATTTTGATGAAACATAAAGGTTGAATTATGTAATTTTGTCGTTTTTAAAGCCAATGAACTCAAATCTTCCGCCTTAATACAGCTCTATTGATGCCACCTAGCAAAGATTTTCCTGATTTCTGGTTCTAAACGACACATGAATCGGTATATAGCATAGAATTCAAACAATTCTTCAAAAACTTTGACCCTATTAAACAAGAATTTGAATTCATCAACAATACCTTCTTGCTTTAGTGAGGTGAACTTTTCGATTACTAATTACATGATACTCACTATTTTTGATGTGTTGCTGTGAGTTTCTTGATTGTTGTAAAGATATTGCTTGTTGCCTTATATTCGATTGTTGTCGTAGAAACCCAAACCCTAACCCATGGTTGAGAGGAAAGAAAGCTCTGATACCATTGTTACATGGTGAAACGGTAATTAAGAGATTGAGCCAAAGATAGAGAAAGATGAAGAAGAAATCCAAAGAAGAAGAATCTCAAAATCAATAGCTACTCATTCTATAAAACGATGTGGGTATATGTAAATTTAGATTGTTTAACTAGATACCCTATACTATGAAACATCTACATTCAGCCCCCTCTACTTATTTGGCACACAACATATGTCCTCCGGTTTGTGTAGAGGATACTCTTGATCAAAGACCTTTTAGGTTGAAAAGTTAGTACAAATCAAAGTAGTGACATTGTTGATGAGGAGATACTATGGATAGGGATAATGTCTGTTAGTAAAACCAATTACTACTCAAGGAATAAAGTTACATCAAGGAGTAAAAGATTCTCTTTTGCTTTTATGTTAAAAATACTTGGTGGTAGTTTTACATAGGTATAACACTATCTCCAATGCTAAGCGCGCCTTAGCTATCTAGTCAGCTGCCACATCATATCCTTACAAATCCTTAAATCCTTAAAACCCCTTTGTTTCATCTCAACAATACAAACATCCTTACAATTTCCACATCATCACTCATTTTTCTTATCTTAAACACATAGAAGTAATTTGAATAATAAAAAGAAACAAATAAAAAACATAATATTAGGTTATCAAGTGAAATAAATAAATAAATAAAAGCGATGTTCCGGAGGATCCCTAGATATATATTTTGTGGTTATTTTCTTTCATAATTATTCTATAATCATTTTGATTCAATTCAGTAGTGATCGTTAATCATAGGAGATGATTTGTGTCCACTTCTAGTTTTGATCCTTCATATTTAGTTCTTTTGTGTTTGTGAATCAATTTCGTGATTTATTTTCAAATATTTTAATACCTCGCCATTTTCGCAAATAATAAATCGAATTTTTTAAACGATGTGTGTATTCCTTGCATAATATGTTCAATAGATCTTACAAAAAGCTAAGAAAACAAGACAATCGCATGCCTATAAAGTTTTGCAACCAGTTTATCATATTATTGTTTGAAACTTGATACTTTGAAGAAATAAAAGATGTCTCAACTCATATTCTAAAGAGGGAAATATGCATAATTAGTTAGCCATGACTATATCTAATAGTCCTCGGCCGAGTCTAGAAGCATTTTCACAACCTCGCTCATGGTTGGTCTAACATCTTTGTCTTCCTCAACACATTGCAGAGCCACTCTAAGAAGATTTTTCATTTGAACATTTTCAAATTCTTCTTTCATCTTAGGATCCAATATTTCCATGATTTGTGTTTTTGTCAAATTTCCGCGAGCCTCATGGACCTTCTCCCTCACCCAGTCTACAAGCCTTTTTTGCTCAACAATTTCGTTATAATCAATTGTTTGATCACATGTGGGACTTCGTCCTGTTATCATCTCAAGCACTACCATTCCGTAACTATAAACATCCACTTTCGAAGTAATCGGAAGATTAAACACCCATTCTGGAGCTATATACCCTCGCGTCCCTCTAATTTTTGAAACTTTGGAGTCTTGTTTTACATTTTGATGGAATAACTTAGACAACCCAAAGTCAGCCACCTTTGGGTTATAATCAGTGTCCAACAATATGTTATGTGGTTTAACATCACAATGCAAAACCCACTCCAAACAGTCTTCATGTAAATAAGCTAACCCTTTTGCAACTCCTATTGCAATTTCATACCGCTTCTTCCAACCAAGCTGTTTAGCACCTAACAAGTTGTGAGCCAATGAGCCATTCTCCATGTACTCATACACTAAGATCCTATGCTTTCCCTCAGCACAATAACCAAACGTTTCTATCAAGTTCATATGATTTATTCTTCCAATTGTGCTTATCTCTGCTAGAAATTCCGCCTCCCTTGGATCGCGTCGTGAAGTACCTTAACCGCCACCACTCGATCGTCTGGTAATTTTCCTTTATACACAATACCACCACCGCCTCGCCCAATCTCCTCGCTAAATTTACGAGATGCTTTCACTATCTCAGCATATGTGAATCTTTTGAATCCAGTAGCAACTGCAAGGTAGGCTTGGGTGGTTTTGCTTGAGGATTTTTTGGTGATATAGTAAAATAATAGAAAGCACAAGACTTCAATTCCTGCTAGGATGATGCTAAACCACAACACGAACTTGAGGGACCCATTTGCATTGTTTTTAGCATATGCTCGTTTTAGCTCTATTATAGAAGCTGAGCACTCCAATTTGGACTCGTTAGAAATTACCTTTTGATTATATGATAATACATTAGTCTTAGGTAGCTTAAGATAAGTAATGAAAGGTGTACCCTTGTAGAAGCCATTGTACAACAAAGTCTTGACATAACAGACGAAACTGCCACGTCCTTCATCAAAGTTAAATTGGAAAGCTTTACAGTTGGGATCATCCAAGCAGGCCTTGTGGCATTTTTCGAGAGTGTATCTTTCAAAGAACAAAGAATCAAATCCGTAAAATTCGACGAAAGGGAGCCTTATGAAGTCATAGTTTTCAGGATGTTTAGTAAGATCAAATGTAGGTTCACACCCAAAAGACGAATCCGAGTGGTTCTTCGCCTTGTACCCATGCATACACGAGCATATCCTTCCCGATTCTGGACTGTAGGTACAAAGGCTGTTTGGACCACAAATCCCATGAATTGCACAAGTTGTTGCAATTAATTGCCAAGTAACAATCCACCTTCTTTTGTTTAGTGTGTAAACTCTAACATTGCCATCAACATCAAGTGTCAGTCTTCTTGGAAGGATTTTGCCATAATCGTTGGTAAGGAAAGTAAAACTATCCGAAGACCAGAAACGGCCTTCGGAATCAAGCGTAGCAAGTCGACTATTGTTGTAAGTGGACCTTCCTGCTGCCCATGGTAGTAACCAGGGCCTAGGCCAAAAGACACTGGTTACTTCGTCTCGGTTGTAAAGAATTTTGATTACGTTGTCATTGTCGTAATAAAGTTTATAAAAACCCGAAGAAAAGTTTGTTAAGCTTCTAAAAGATGTAAGAGCAGTGTCTTTGGTAAAAGGCTGATTGGGAAGTATGGTGTTGGTGGGAAAACTGAAGCTCTGCCAAATATATGATTTAGTGTCTAACTGGGTAAGAACAAGGTTACCCGAATCAAGGAGTTTCAGTTGCACAGGAAGCTTTGAAATCGTGTTGGTTGTCCAAAATCTTCGGCCAGCGTCAGTTAGAACAAGATTTCCTGTTTTCAACAACGAAAACTTTGAGCGTTTTCCATTGACAGGTTCATCTCTATTTGCCATCCAAACCAATGTGTGGTTTCCATCTACCATTGGCTGCGTAAACCATATCGCAAAGCAATAAGCATTTTGGCCAATTTGGTGAAAACCGGCTGTGAAAAGACGATTTGGTGAAACCAAGTGGTCTTTCTTTTCGAGAAAGAGGGATGAGCCTTGGGCTAGAACACTTGGTGAAGAAGAAAGAGTAGCAGCATGTAGAGAATTAAAAGAGAGTGTAACTAGAGGGAAGAGAAACAGGAAGGACATATACATGATGAAATATGGATGAATACATTTCTTCTTAATTAGTGGGTGTATATATAATAAAAATATCAGAGGAATTATCTTGCAAATTTGTGGTTCCTTTTTAAAATCGATCCAACTTTTGGATGTATATGCACAACTTGATTATAGTATATATATGCACATACAAGAAGGACAATGTGTCAATGTTGATTCCTCCAACGACTTGGACTCTTCTCAAGGTCTTTTTTCCAGTTTAAATTGAATTCATTAATTATTAGGGAGTATTTAGACCGATACCCTTCCTAAGACGTAGTCCATGAGGATCCAAGGTGACGGAGACAAGAGACGGAAGCACCGCCCTAGATTTTATGTGAGAAATTCTTCCAGGCAACCGATGTGGAAAGCAGTTTTGAGCCTGTGGAAATTATAACACTGGAGGCCTTAGTTTTCTATTCCTAGCTAGGTGTGAATACACCTTATAAAAATCGATAAATGAAGGCAATAAGCAAGGTATAAGACCAAATCTAAAATTCTTCTAGGACATTCCAACTCACAAGTCACAATCTTTGCCTTCTGTTTGGGTTTTGCTAGAATGGTTCTTCTTTTAGCCAAGCTTTAAAGCTAGGCTTCTGTCATTGCTTTCACGACTATAAAACTGGACTATAAAACTGGACATTCGCAACGGTGACTGTCGCATTTTCCCTCAAAACATACCAACCGATTGTTCTGGTCACTAATGTTAGCGAGGGTTTCTAGCTTGTCCGTTGTAAAATTTTAGTCATAAATAGCGAGTTTCGTAGCTCAAATATGTTAAAACTATTCGGCAGTTAATAATACATGGCATTCCCGCTGCTTGGTTGGTCTTGGATAGAAAATCAGGGCTCAATTCCTTCATTAGGAATGCATCGGTGTAGTTAATACCTGATAAAATTCATTAATGAATTAATTAGTACTTAGATCTTTTTAATGGATTTTTAAGTTCTTTTTAGGTGGCTTAAAAACCCAACAAGTACACTGTCGATATATTGGAGATAATTTCTCCTCCAAAGATTATGCATTCAAGTCAAAGTAATAATTCTAGTCAAAGTCTTCCAAGATTTGTGCCTCAAGAATATCTCCATGCTTTGTGCCTTTAGATTAGCTTATTTCTCATTTTATGTATTTCCTTCATGTATTTATAGAAGAGGTTAATCTCCTCATTTGAATGTACTAAACCAAATATTCTATCAACATCTTTCTTATCTCTATATTTCTCATACAAATAATACTTTGCCATTTTGGATCTAAAGTGGAAACGTTGGCCTTGCACTCGAACAACCGCAAACAACCGGATACTACCATCACCACCGCCCTAAAAACCAGATCTCACCTTCTTATTAAACACAGTACCAAATCGTCGGAAACACGACTAAAAACGAAGATTGCTACCGGCTAACACGCCTCGGCCGACTGGCGTTTCTTCTGGCGATAAAGTCATCTCCAGCCAGTCCACCATCTCCGACCAGTCCACAACTACAACAAACCGGTATTTTGGCCGGGCCAAAATGTAACCAGATCCGATGATGGGTTAGAATGAGACTAAAGTAGTGGTTTTAGTCTCATTGGGCTGAACTGGGTGTGTCAGTGCACTGCATGTAGCAAAACCGGGCAAATGTAGGTCAATTGGTCAATAATTTCCCTACCATTGTGACGTTATGGCGGAAAGGAGGTCGGATTTTAAGGAGGTGTGGGTCTTGCTGGTCGCTTTAGAGAGATAGAAGAGAGTGGCCACGAGTGGTGGTGGTGGTGTTTCCAGCTTTCACAATATTCTAAACTTTCTTAATAAATTTTAAACTTTGTTAATAAATTTTAAACTTTGTTATTATTATACATTTAAATCTTAAATCAAATAGGACTTTCCAAAACGATGAACAGCCCATATTTGATAGTTAAACCCAACGACCGTGTCTTTTCTCATTTATACATAATATTTATATGGCTGAGGCTAACGTATATAGCTTCTTAACGTAAGAAGCGTAAGAAGCAATCTCAGCCATTAGATTAAGGATGCAGATTAAAAACCCTAACCATACCTGGGTTAAAACTAACCAAGCGTAAAATAGGAAAAAACCTTCTAACCGTCTAATTTTTTTTTTCAAATCGTAACAACAGAACTAATTTGAACCCTGATTTTTCATCGTTTTCAGATCGATTCATGTTCAGAATGATTACACAATTCAAAAAAAAATCGATTACAGTGAACGAAAAACGTAAGATCAGTATTTGATTTAAAAATAATCAAAAAACAGAGGATTAAACCAATCATATGAACAATTATGAATTGTAATAGTTGTCAAAAACTCTGGATTTTGTTTCATTAAGGATGATTTTGTTTAAAAAAGTTGCAGAGGAGGAAGATGAAGTTGGTGAAAAACAGACGCACTCATCAAATTTTCAGACGCACTCATTGAAAAGATTGAAACACTCATTGAAATTTTTGGACGCACTCATCAAAACGCAACATAAAAAACAAACGCACCTTACAAAAAAACAAACGCACCTTGTTAAAATAAACCATTCACATAAAGAAAAAAACCATTCACCTTGTTAAAACAAACGCACCTTGTTAACAGGGAAGCTCTTAAAACAAACGCATCTTCAACTGGGAAATATCCACACGGAACATCTCCAACAAACTCATATTCGCCCAAAACCTCCACCGCCTACTGCTACTGCTACACCTACACCTGACCCTAAACAAACAACAACAACAGACCACCCATCACCCTCGTAAGGGTAGCTCTCAATTGCTCCGATGATCTAGAACTCGCTCTATCAGATCATGCCTCAAACTCGATCGTCCGGTTCAACCAACACCACTGCACACCACCGACTCTGTTAATCCAGGTGGATCCTCTACTGCAACTCCCTTATATTCTTCCGAAGACGAAGACGGCTGTCTATCTAATGGCACCGGTTGGACCGCCGAACACTCCGTCACCGCTGCCTTAGGCCAGTTCGAACACTGCTTGGTTGATCGTGGTTGTTCCGATGTGTTGGTGGTGGTGGTGGTGGTGGTAGTCAGATCTAGATCGTTTGTTTCAAAATGAGGATGAGGATGTGTTAGGTTTATAATAGGGAAGATAGTTTTAATTGTGGTTATAAGGTTTAATTGACAGGTGTCAATCTGTGATGGCTTCTTACGCTTCTTATTTTAAGGGGCTTTATACCGTATACATTCTCTATTTATATTACTTGAGTAACTAACTTTGAAACTAATCTCACTATACAAAAGGGATTCAAATTATAACCAATTAAATACATACGTTGATTAAATTTTTTTATGTAAATGGTCGATAATAATCTATACATAATCACGATGTATATTCGATATTACATTTCGACGTCAATTTGGTATACATTTTATATAGCTACGAGTTTGTCTATGTTTTGACGTAAATTTGGTGTACGTTTCCGTGCTTTATTTGTACGCTTCCTACATATGACTCGGGTCACATATAATATGTTTTATTTTTACGGTATTAATTCGATTAGTCTATGCTTGCCGGCGCAACACGCGGCGGGTAAAATACTAGTTCCGTTTATTTATAGAGCATACACATGTGCAGATTAAACCATGTGTTGGTTATATTACCTACACATAAACTACGTATGTTGGTAAACTAGTAATTTATACACGCTCTCCGGTTGGATTTTATCTATTGTCCGGAATTCTAGAGCGGCCGTTTTGGTAATTGGGTCTCCAACATATGAGTTTGTGTGTCAACGGGGTCTCAGACAAGGTGACCCTTTGTCTCCTTTTTTATTTATTCTTGCTATGGAGGGTCTTACAAGGATTATGAGACGGGCTTGTTTGTTGGGAGCGTTTCATGGTATTCGTGTGGGTGGCTTGGGTCCACTGCTTTCGCATTTTATTTATGCGGATGACGTTGTGTTTTGCCGGGAATGGTCGATTACTAATGCTTTAAATCTGAGGGGCCTTTTACGCGGGTTTTATTTGGTTTCTGGACTGAAGATTAGTTCTAGGAAGAGTTGTATTTATGGCGTTGGTTGTGTTGAAGAGAATGAAGTTGTTGCCCTAGCTTCGGCTATCCATGTTTCAGCTGCGCGTCTTCCATTCAACCATCTTGTGGTGCTTGTCGCTTCAAACATTAACCTTGTACAGAATTGGGACCCGATTTTGGAGAAGGTCCATAAGTGTTTATCCTCTTGGAAGTCGAAATGTCTCTCGTATGGAGGCCGTATTACTCTTTTGAAATCTGTTTTAAGTTCTCTTCCTCCGTATTATTTTTTATGTTCCGGGCTCCTATTCAAGTGGTTGAAAAGTTAGAAAAATTGCGACGGAATTTCTTTTGGGGAGGGACAGATGACGTTGACAAAATGAGTTGGTACGCGTGGGAAAAAGTTCTCGCTCCTACAAAGTACGAGGGTGTTGGGTTGGGTTTCTTGAGGGATGCAAACTTGAGTTTGCTTGCCAAATGGCGGTGGCGGTTCAAAACGAGTCAAGGTTCCCTTTGGCGTAATGTTTTGTGGTCTATTCATGCGAACGGTAGAGGTTGGTTATGCATTCCGGTTAAGATTTCGATTTGTAGTGTTTGGAAGCAGATTGCTAGTGTCCCCGGTATATTAGATAGACTACATATCAACTCAATGAAGTGCATTAAAGGGAACCTTATGAACGGTAATTCTATTTTATTTTGGTGAGATTGGTGGATTTCGGATGAGGCATTGTAAAAAAAGTTCCCACTACTGTATGCGCTGGAGAAAAATAAAGTTTGTTTCGGATCGGTTGCTTCCTCCCACACAGGCCACGACATTTGCTTGGGATTGGAGAAATGCTACTTTGTCGGATGCTGAGCAGATGGAATTGGTAACTTTAACTACCTTGTTAGGCGATATATTATTGACCTCGGGTACAGACTCATGGTCTTGGGAGGTGGGTGAATCCTCTGACTTTTCAGTTGGGAATGTTAAAAGGTGTATCTTTGAAGCAACTAACGCGTTACCGGAGGTCTCATTTGAATGGTGTAATTGGGTCCCGAAAAAGGTTGGAGTTGTCGCTTGGAGGGCCTTTCTTGATCGCCTCCCAACAATGGATGGTCTACTAAAACGCAATAACAGAGTTTGCGAATTGGATGGATTTAGGACTAGATTTCTAACCTTAGTGGCTCAGGTGTCAAAAATTATTATCTTAGGGGGGACGGGGCGCTACCAGAATTAGGCACGGGTACCTCACTACCAGCACGGTAACACCGCCGGCACCCGTGCTGGTAGGGGTCCCGTGGACCTTTTTCTGATTCTATCTAACAGGCTAGTAACCGTGTATTTTATGTTTTTTTATTTACTTTAATTCCTTTTTTAATTATTTATAACCGTTTGCAAGCAACATTTTTGTTTATTTTTTTACGTAAACCGTTTAGTGTTAAAATAAATTCAACCAAAAGTAAATAAAAAACACAAAACAATATTTAATAATATTAAACATAAATAAAAATACATAAAAACATAGTACATAAAGCTTAGAGTTCACGCATGAGTTGCCAGGCCTGGAGATGCTCAAAGTTGCCGTTGTAACGACCCGCATACTTCACCTGGGTCAACTCGACAGCCAACTCCGGCACAATGCCTGGGTGCCGGGTCATGGTTTGCTCATAGCAGGTGGTCCACCGATCACATTTGTTTTTTAGATCGGTCCATTTCCTCTGTAGGCTCTCAATTGTGCAGTCGTTCTCGCCGACTTGGGCTTTGAAGTCACCCAAGACACGGTCCCAGAAGCGTGTGTTCCTGCTCCCGGAGCCTTGGCGGCGTTGTCGTTGCAAGGATGGGTCGTTTTGTGCGTCTCTAACGCACACGACCAGAGCAATTTCTTCATTTTCGGTCCAGCGAGTCATTTTTGTGGGTTTTGTTGATGTTGAATTGTGTTTTCACCACCGTCGTTTATATACAAAAAATCTCAACTGTATTGCATGTAAAATTCAATTTTCCTCACGGTTAGATAAGACCGACTTAAATGGAAATAAATTTTTTTTGACCGTGTTGGGTGGAGACGGTTGAGAAATAAACACGGTCTGACGGTTTGGTGGTGCAATTTATAAACCGTGTGTATTTAAAAAAAAAAAGATTTGTATTTGCATTTAAATGAAAAAAAAAACAAGAATCAGTGGAGTGCTGCCTACAAAAAAGTGAATCAGTGGAGTAAATCAGTTAAGTGATATGGCGGTGGATAATTGGTTAAAATCAGTGAAAGAAAAAATGTATTCTAGTAGCACCCCTAACGCTTTTAGATAGATCTAGTAATATTGACCAAACCTCGTGAACGAATTTAGCCATTTACACTTGTATAAAAACATAAAATTCATTTTGATGAAAAAATAATAAAATCCCTATAGTACACGTCACACTAAAAAATTGAAATCCAAACTTCGTCTTGTCATCCATTTGTTTTGTATAGCATGTTCTGATCCCTTCACTCGCCTGCATAACGAAGCCTTCTTTATTAAGCAATAAAATCCCTCTCTCTCTCCTCATCTATAAAAATGGCTCATCGATCTTCATTATTATCTTCCATCATTACTCTATCTCTCATCTTTATCATATCATCATCATCATCAATGGCAGAAACCCATTCATCTGTTCCTGCATCTGTATCAACCCCTGTAGAAGAAGTAGAATCAGCATCAGTTCACATCGTTTACACCGATCGTCCTCTACACGGAGAGCTGGAAGATTATCACCTTCGCACGCTCTCTTCCGTCCTTGGAAGGTCTTGTTTCTGTTCTCAGTTGTTTATTGATGTTTTATTGAATTTTGCGTATTATTGTTGGTTAGAAATTGTGTTATCAGGTTTTGTAAATGTTATTGTTGCTAGGTTATAGGCTGATTATTACTCCGTCTTCGAAATTTGTGTCTGATCTCTTTATATGAATCCTGCGAGTTAGGGTTTTTATGGAGAGTGAAATGAATTAGGGTTTTACCGTTTTAAGTTTGGGATTTGGGGTAATAGGTTGTGTTGCATGGAAATAATTAATAGTTGTGTGAATTGTTTAAGATGGATTATGTGTAGGGATTTTAGATATTGATAAATTGCGCTGTGAATGTTTCGAAAATGTGTAATTCAGTTTGTTCACTGGAGCTTTGTGTCATTACTGCCATTTGATAACGCCGCAGCTGAGTCTGGCACCAACTTGGTTAGCTTTCAACTGATGGTGGTTGTTAGCTCAGGTCGTAGTGGAGGTGGCTGGTGGTGTGTGATGGCAGATCCCGGGTTTGGAAGGTGCTAGGCGCACTCAGGCCTCGCCTGGGGCCTAGACGCAAGCATAGTTGTTAAAAGCCATCGGCTCTTGCGCCTAGGCCCATTTTTTAGGCCAGGCCTTGCCTCGCCTGAAAAAGTAGAAATCTGGTTGGAATCTAGCCTAAATTTAGAGAATTTGGCTAAACACTCTGGAATTTACGAAATTGCCTTGCCTTGCCTGAAAAAGCGGTCTGGGCGCAAGAGGCGATGGCTATTTAACAACTATGGTCTTACCTAAAAACTAACAGAATCTGACGGCAATTCCGTCCAGGGACGCAGAGTGTTAAAGCATCTGCCAGGGAGCAAATGTATTAAGGGTGAACAGAAAGTGTTAACGTAAGTAAACCTCAGTGGCAACAAATATTGCAATTTACTTTTGTAGATTTATAGCTCAATTGTTATTCTAGTCTCAACAGTTATGTATGTCTTTTCCATTAGAGTCAGGCTAATTAGGGTTTATAAAGAGGACTTAGGTTTTAAATTCAGATTAGAAAGATGAGCTTTTGTTACAGAATGAACAATCATGCGACCTTGAAAAGAAACGGTAAAAACTGCAGTGTTTGAATTTGAGTAGGCAGTGTATTTTGAATTCATATAAAAGTGGAATGAAAGATGGAGATTTATTGATTAAGCTTGTCATTTGATGCTCTCTTTTAACATCAAACTCACATGCCCACCAAATCTACAACTGTATCCGGACGGGACTTATACCCTGAACCACTTAGTGAGTTAGAGACGGAACACCTTAAATACACCCAAGATAACATTAGCCAATAAAGCATTCAATGTTTTTGGTGCCATACTGTCATCTTTATATTGACAGAAGTGAAGATGGTTTTATGTTTGTGTGACTGATAAAAACATCTATTTATGTGTTTGAGCTCTGAGTTTCTGATCTTGTTTGATCTTGTTTACTGATTATAGTGAGGAGGCAGCAAAAGGAGCTTTGCTGTACACTTACAAGCATGCTGCTTGTGGGTTTTCTGCTAAACTCACTCCCAAGCAAGTTGAAGAACTTTCAAGTATGATTCCTTTTCCTTTTAATTCTACCTTTTTAGGGACAATTGGATTCATTGATTTGTTGGTATCGGCATTTTAATGAATACAAAGCTAGCATGGATGTTATACAGCCTTATGATATCAAAACAAACTTAGTATGAGTTAAAAAAGCAAGAGTTTACAATTTAGTTCGGCCAGTCTTGATAAAAATCGTTCGGCCAATACGCTAACTCTGTTTTTGGAAAACAACAAACCAAATCAGTCAGGTTGTGTCTATCGATCGGCCGGACCAGCTAGTTTAATTGGTTTGACAGCTACATTGACGTTTTGAAGTAATTTCATAGATTGTTAGTTTGTGAAAAAAAAATTCAAATTGATTGATATGGTTTATGAAAATAATACATATATACGTAATTGTATAATCCAAAAAGGAAAAGTAAATAAAAGGCTGAGCAGCCAGTTCAGTCGGTTTTACACTGCCAGGTCCAAGTTCCAAACCGTTAGCAGGACTGCTAACTGCAAAGACTGAACTGTGAACAAAACCAAATGAATCTCAAACTGGCTGAACAGTGAACATGCTTTGGATTGAGTGATTCAGTGGTTTCAGGTTTATGAACATTATAAATAGGTGGCATAACACACAAATGAATTACATGTTACTAATTACCCATGTTTTAACTTTTGACAGAACAACCAGGTGTTCTCCAGGTGGTGAAGGACGGAACCATGAAGCTCCATGACTCACCTACAAAGCTGCACATCCTCTAGAAATATCTTCAACTGCTGATGGCTACAGGACTGTGACTGTTTAATCCCTGTTTAAACAAGTAAACCTTTGTTATCTTGAAGTCTGTTTTGTTTTAATGATGTTACATCGTCTGGAAACATAGGATAACCTCAGTTAAATAACGTTTGATTTGATAGCACTAAAAAATGTGTGTTAGATCTTCTGCACATGTCATCTAAATGTTTGAACTGAACCGTGTACTTTCTAATCACATAGCTATAAGAAACTGTATTGTGACGATAAAATTCACATTTCCTGTGTTTTCTTTAGGCAAGTGATTTGACATTTTCTTTAAAGAGCATCTAGTTAATAATAATGCAACATTGGCCTGTTAGGGTCAATAATATCGAGGGTGGTTGAATACATGGGCACTAGTAATAATGCATTTGAATTAGTTATGACACAAGATAATAGAAAAGACACTAGAAAGTATAATTACATATACTATCCTGCCATTCTAGGGCTAGCCTACTTGTTAGAGGCATATGCCTCTTACATGGGAGGTCTAAGGTTTCAGTCTTTAGCAAATGTGTAATAGTATAGGAGATGTAACATTTTCCATTAAAAACATATGCTATCCATCGTTTTCAGGATGCAGAAGCATGTTAACCACTTGACTCATTGTGGGTCGAATCTCTATATCATGTTCGGCACACCGCAGTGCAATTCTAACCAGGTTTTCCATCATCTGCCGATGGAACTCGCCGCGTATCGAACCATTTATGACATATTCAACCCAAGATTCTGAACCACTTCCATCACCATCTCTCACCCTGTCCCTCACCCACTCGACCACCCCAGGCTCGCTCTCACCATCTTCATCAGCCCGTTGCTTTTTCCTTCCTGGACCCCGACCTGTTATCATCTCCAAAACCACCACACCGTAGCTAAACACATCGACTTTTGATGTGATCGGAAGTTTGAGCACCCATTCAGGTGCCATGTAGCCTCGGGTCCCTCTAATTGTTGAGAACCTTGATTTCTTAATATCATCTCTATCCAACAGTTTCGAAAGCCCGAAATCCGCAACTTTAGGGTTATAATTGCCATCCAACAATATGTTGTGAGGCTTCACATCACAATGCAATACCCATTCTAAGCACTCTTCATGTAAATATGCCAATCCTTTTGCAGTACCCCTCGCGATATTGAAAACGGTGTCCCAATCAAGGTTCGCATCGCGTAACTTTTCAGCCAACGACCCGTTTTCCATGTACTCATAAACAATAAGTCTATGCCGCCCTTCAGCGCAATACCCCCACGTTTCGATTAAATTCATGTGGTTTAGTCTCGCAGTTGTGCTAACTTCCGCTTGAAATTCATTTTCATTTTGGTGGCTAGCCATGCTCTTAAGCTTTTTAATCGCTGCAATTCGGTTATCAGCTAGCCTTCCTTTATACACGACACTAGCACCACCTCGCCCAATCTCGTCACTAAAATTACGCGACGCCTTCTTCAGCTCACTGTATGTGAACTCTCTGAATGATGTTATGGCTGGGGAATAACTTTGTCTGGTTGAAACCTGGCTTTTACGATCCTTGATACAGAAAAATGCTGTGCAGATTATCTCAATAAGCCCGATCACACATCCGATTACAAACAGGAATCGAAGTATCTTGTTATCTGGTTCATTTTTGTAGGATCTTATTATGTGTGTAAATGTTGTTCCCGAGCAATGAAAGCTGGATCTATTCATGGGTTTTTGTTTAAAAGATGAAACAAATGTTTTTGGTAGTTTTATATACATTGAATTGTAGAAGCCCATTTGGTATCCATTAGACAAAAAAGTCTTGATGTAGCAATAATAAGTTCCAGCTTTATTATCAGATCCAAACTGGAACCCTTTACATGCACAATCGTGTAAGCAATCGTTCTTGCAAGCATCAACACTGTAGTTTTCGTGGTACCTGAAAGAAATTATAATGAAAAGAATAAAGTAATAAATAATAATAAAGCTAACCACTAATTATTATAATCTATTCAGTTAACTCGGCTGATATATCGGTTATCGGTCATCAACTAAAATATCGATACAAAACATTGGTCAGAATATCGGGTCCGGTATTATCGGTGATATTCACCGATATTCCCGATATCAGTACATTTATTCTTAGTTCTTCTATTCTTCTTACTGCTATTAATTGTTTGATGTAATTGTTTAATGTTAGTGTTTTAAGCCTTAATATGTTCCTACTTGCAACGATTGTTAGTGTTTTGCAAGTTGCAAAATGTTAAAATTACCGTTATATCACCGTGATAACTTATATCTCAAATATCGGTCGTTGACTGATATCCGGTTTTTAACCGCATTAATTGCATAGACTATAATAATAAATATTTATAGTAACTAATAAAAAATTGAATAATAATAACACTATTTGATAGATAATAGAATCAGTTAAGAATACCTAATATCATAGCCGTAGAATTCGACATATGGAAGCTCGACAAAATCTTCGTCTTCTGGTCTGCAAATCTTGAAGTCGGGTTCACATCCGTAACTCCAATCTTTAGCATTAACCATTTTGTAACCATGTAAACAGGTGCATGTCCTACCTGTAATGGCGGAACAAGAACTTTTTAGTCAAGGGTTTTCATATAGTTCTTTTTTAAACTAGCTAGTTATAACTAGAGATTCTACTCATGTTTATGTAACAAATAAACACTCAGATTTTTTAGTAGTGACCACTGTTGTATAACTTCTTGAAAAACAAGGTGTGTGATCTAGGGATGAGCTCGGGACGGTATCGGTACCAACCGATACCGATCCCGAAAATACCGATACCGGAAATTCTAAAAACCCAATACCGATACCGATACCGAAAACATACGGTACGGTATCGGTTCGGTATCGGTACGGTACCGGTATGGTATCGGTATCAGTGGACCTTCTTGACACTTGATCAAACCTATACTTTTTATATAGAAAAATCCAACAAATTACATGTCAACTACCTGAATCTTTAGAGTAAGTACACAAACTGTTTTGTCCACAACCACCATGAATCCTGCAAGAATGAGAAACAGCTTGCCATTGAACCTCCCATTCCATTGTTCTTCCATGCTCAACCAAACTATAAAACTCTTAGATTGCCATCCATGTCAATCTTCATCATTCTTTGTGGCCCATATCCGAAATCCGCAGACAAGAATCCCAACCCGTCTGTTGAGTTAAACCGACCCTCTGAATCAAGACTCGCTCTTTGGCTATACAAATACTGGTACCTCCCAACTTGCCAAGGAAGCAAACCGGGATCAGGCCAGAAAATAGTAGTTGCCTCGCGACTATCGTAATGAAGCCTAAGGATGCAGTCCAAATCGTAAAACAACTTATAGGAACCAGAAGAATAGTTTGTAGAACTCCTTGAAGAAACAAGCTTTGTGTTCTTGGTTAATGGTTGGTTTGGAAGAAGTGTATCTGTTGGATAATCAAAGCTTTGCCAAATAGTGGTTTCATGTTCATGGAGAATAAGGTTACCAGTGTTATGTAGTTGTAATGTTAAGGATGATGAATTCGATTTTGTTTGAGTTGACCAAATGATGTATCGACCGGCATCTGTTAAAACAAGATTACCATCTTTTTGTAGTTTCAGTTTTGAGTGTTTTCCGTTTACTGGTTCGTCTCGGTTCGCCATCCAGACCACGGTGGATGGGTGGTTGGCGAACCGAATGGCGAAGCAGTAAGCGTTGTCTCCAACTTTGTGAAAACCAGCAGTGAAAAGGTGGTTTGGGGAGAGTAAAACATCGTCCGTGTTTTCGACTGAGAGAGACGAACCGGGAGTTAAGGTATGGATGGGGAAGAAGAGAAAGAAGAAGAACAAGAAGAAGGTGATGGTGTTATGATCAAGAAGAAGATGAAGATGAAGATGAAATGTTGCAGCCATGAATATGATGATGTGAAATGACAATAACAAGAGTGATATATAATTTGAAGATACAGTAGATAGATGTAAAAGAGTTTTATTATTACGCTTGACCCTGCTACCACGTTTTTTTTTTTTCCTTACCTTTTCTACAAATCAAACTGCCTCCAAATATAACATGGAATTCTGAATTTGGTCGTTGACTAAAAGGACAATCGTTATACTTTGCATATGAACAACATCAAGCCTCCATATGACATTTTGATTAATGTACTATAACACCCTTTTACATGAGCTCCTTTTATGTATTTTGAACTTGTAGTACAACTTCCTAATCAGAGACATAAGGAGAATTCTAGAATTAACTAACGACACTTATAATCATATATTTTCCTCAAGAATATCTAGCGAATGATTTCCTTGTGATATATGAATTCTATATTTTGGATTATGCAACTTCAATGCATATAAAATTCTAAGGTAGCGTTCGTTTCATGAATTGCAATGAAATTGGAATTTGCTCGAGAACTATAATTAATTGGATTTGGAATTTAGATGTGTTTGTTTCGTAAAATAGAATGAAATCTCTATGGAATTGAAATGTGGATTCCCTATTTCCCTTCCATATTTTGTTCAATTACAAGGGTTTTTTTTAATGAGCATAAAAAGTCAAATATACATTCCAAATTCCATCCAAATTCCATTCCGTGAAACGAATGCTACCTAAGTCTTCATGTATCCTCCTTTACTCCTTTAGTTATAGGATGCCAATAGGATATTACTATACTAGGTTTAAGTACCCGTGTATTATACGGGCTAAGGTAAGATGTTTTTTAAAATACATGTTTTAAAACTAGTGCAACTTTACTTTTGTCCCCCGAAGGCTACACATATATACATTATATGCGCACACCGTAAGTGGGGCGTATCTGTAAATAAGTACACATGTATGAAATCCAAGAAGGTTTGGAGGCGTAGACACAACCATAAAACATCATAAAATTAGATTGAGGCATCATTTACAAATTATTTTCAACCTTTTTTTTTTAATTTTATTTTAAACCATCACCCAAATAATTTGCATCATAAGATCCGAAATCAATCGATGGCAGGAGAATCCCAAATGCAACTGGTAAGAATAACACTTTGTGTTTGTGTCAAACTCACTCCCAAGCAAGTTGAAGAATTTTTAAGTATAATTCCTTTTGAATCTCTTACTTCTTTTAGGGATAACTGGATTCATTGTTTTGTTAGTATCGACATTAATCTAATGAATACATAGCTAGCATGGATCTTATACAGCCTCATGATATCGAAACAAACATAGTATGAGTTGAACAAAAAAGGGTTTACAATCTAGTTCAGCCATTCTTGATAAAAATCGCCGGGCCAAACCGCTAACTCTGTTTTTGGAAATCATCAAATCAAATCAGTCAGGTTTTATTTGTCGATCAGCCAGACCAGCTAGCTTTTTTGGTTTGATAGCTAGATTGACGTTTTTGAACTTATTTCGAAGATTGTTAGTTTGTGAAAAAAATCAAAATGGTAGATATGGTTTATGAAAATAATGCATATATACATATTGTATATTCCGAAAATTGAAAGTAAATAAAAGGCTAAGCGGTCGGTTCAGTCAGTTTTATATAGCCAGCTCTGAGTTCCAAACCACTACCAGGACCGTTAACTGCAAAGACTAAACTGTAAACAAAACCATATAAATCTCAAACTGGCTAAACAGTCAACTTGCTTTGGTTTGTACGGTTCATTGGTTTCAGGTTTATGAAGACCTGAAAATTGAAAAAAGTACAGATCGCCAAATTAGGTCGCATAATATACACAAATGAAATACTCTCTAAGTTTTGGCAGAACAACCAGGTGTTCTCACAGGTGGTGAAGGACGGGATCATGAAGCTCCGTGACTCACCTGCAAAACTACACACCTTCTTAAAGTATCTATAACTGCTGATGGCTATAGGACTGTGACGGTTTAATCGCTGTTTAAACAAGTAAACCTTTGTTATCTTGAAGTCTGTTAGGTTTTAATGATGTTACATTGTCTAAAAATAATACGGTAACTCGAGTTGAACAACGCTTGTTAATAACAAAATGTTTTGTGTTAGGCAGCTTCTGCACCTTTCATCTATATGATCATACTGAACTGCATACTTTCTATTCAAATAGTTGTGTGTTATGTAAGAAACTGTATCTTGACAAAGAAGAATACACATATTCCTGTGCTTTCTTAGCAGAGTATATGGTTTCGGTTCGGGTTGTTACTATTGAGGGTCGTTGAATACATAACCATTATTCATAATGCATTTGAATTAGTTATGATGTACACAAAAGATAATAAGAACAGTCACTAGAAAGTAAAAATTACATATACTATCCATCGTTTTCTGGATGTAGAAGCATGTTAACCACTTGACTCATAGTGGGTCGAATCTCCATATCATCCTCAGCACATTGCAATGCAATTCTTACCAAATTTTCCATCATCGTCTCATCAAACTCGCCGCGTATTGAACCTTTTACAACATCATTAACCCAAGATTCAGAACCATTTCCATCACCATCTCTCATCCTATCCCTCACCCACTCGACCACCCCGGGCTCGGTCTCACCATCTTCACTATCCCCTTGCTTCTTCCCTCCTGGACTACGACCCGTTATCATCTCCAAAACCACCACACCATAGCTAAACACATCGACTTTTGATGTGATCAGAAGTTTGAACACCCATTCTGGTGCCATGTAGCCTCGAGTCCCTCTTATAGTTGAGAACCTTGATTTCTTGATATCATCTCTATCCAAAAGTTTCGAAAGCCCAAAATCGGCTACCTTAGGATTATAGTTTGCATCCAACAGTATATTGTGAGGCTTCACATCACAATGCAGGACCCATTCCAAGCACTCTTCGTGTAAATACGCCAATCCTTTTGCAGTACCTTTCGCGATATCAAAAATAGTGTCCCAATCAAGGTTCCCCTCGCCTAACTTCTCAGCCAACGACCCGTTTTCCATGTACTCATAAACAATAAGTCTATGCCGCCCTTCAGCGCAATAACCCCACGTTTCGATTAAATTCATGTGGTTTAGTCTCCCAATTGTGCTAATTTCCGCTTGAAATTCATTCTCATTTTGGTGGTTAACCACACTCTTAAGCTTTTTAATCGCTGCAATTCGGTTATCAGCTAATCTTCCTTTATACACAACACTACCACCACCTCGCCCGATCTCATCTCTAAAATTGCGCGTCGCGTTTTTCAGCTCTTTGTATGTAAACTTTCTGAATGGTGTTACAGCCAGGGAATAACTTTGTTCGGCTGTAACCGGGCTTTTACGAGTCTTGATCCAGAAAAACACAATGCATATAATCTCAATGAACCCAATCACGCATCCAATTACAAGCACGACTTGAAGTAACTTGTTATCTGGTTTGTTTTCATAGGACCTTGTAATAGGTGTGACTGTTGGTCTTGGGCAAAGAAGAGTCGATGTGTTCATGGGATTTTGATTAAAAGATGAGACAAATGTTTTAGGTAGTTTGATGTACATGGAATTGAAGAAGCCCATTTGGAATCCGTTATATAAAAGTGTCTTGATGTAGCAATAATAGGTTCCAGCATCATCATCAAATCCAAACTGGAACCCTTTGCATGCGCAATCATGTAAGCAATCGTTCTTGCAAGCACCAAGGCTGTAGCTTTCGTGGTACCTGAAAGAATTCAAAAGAAATGAATGAAAAAGCTAACTAAATAACTAAGGGGGACTAGGTGCTTCCCCGGTTTTTTTTTTCACTTCATTTATTTTAATCAATCTTGTACTGCTACATCACTTCACTGATTTATTTCACTGAAACAGTTTTTTAGAGTCAGCACTCCACTTCTCTGTTAGCTCTTTTTTTGTTATTTTATTATACTCCCTCCGTCCCAATTTAAATGTCATCCTTTCCTTTTTTGTTTGTCCCAAATTAAATGTCTCTTTTCCAAAAATAGAAATGTACTTTCCAGTTTTGCCCAAAAAAGACAAAACACAATCACCACTTTTGAGGATATTATTGTCATTTTACCACATACAAACAAAAAATTTCTTAAAATGTATATTTTTAGAAATGGGACATTTAAATTGGGACGGATGGAGTACATTTTTTGTAATCTTTTTATTCAACAAATCGTACGTTGTATTTTTTTTCCCAGTCAACCCATTGTAGTGTCTTTTATCTTTATTTTATTTTATTTGGGAGAATCGGATTTTAATAACCTAAATTATTCGAAATTGGCCGTAGGCACTACAAACTAAAAAATTGGCCATATATAGTTTGTATTATTAACCTATTGGATTCTGGTACCCAATTTGGATTAAGTCACTAACCCAGTTAGTGTTTTGGATGACATGGCACCCTCAATCTGACGTGGCATGCTGACGTGGCACCCACACTATAACTGGATTAGTGACTTAACCCAAATTGATTATATATGACAAATTTTTTAGTTTGTGGAATAATTTAGTTTAATAGGCACCCACAATGAGTGGGTGCCTATCTAAATGACTAAATGTCAAATAGAAATTATGAATAATCTCAGATAAATTTAAACTAGGAAATAAGAAACATAATAAGGCAAATCAAATACCTATTAAAAATGTCAAATAAAGTTGACTCATTAATGATTCTCAATGTCAAATAAATTAAACGAAAATATGTAAAAAAAAGACTTTGTTTGTGGAATTTATACCATAATTGGACAACATGTTTCTCTAACCATTGAAGAATGAACAATGATAACTTAGCGGTCTATTTTTTTTGACAATCAGATCGGTAGTGGACGCGACTTTCTTTGACATTTTTATTTGTTGTACTTATTTTATTGTTTAAATTTATTTCAGATGATCATAAAGTCTATTTGACATGGATTAGATTGGAATAAATGGGTTCTTAACAAATAACATAAACATAAGAAACATTACAATGGGTTGGTTGGTTGGAAAAAAATTATAAAATAACAAAATAATAATAATAATAATAATAATAATAATAATAATAATAATAGTGAATTGTTAATAAATAACATAAAGATAAAAAACATTACGATGGGTTAGTAGAAAAAATATACAAACACACAAATGATTGAATAAAAAGTAAAAAAAAAAAACAAAAAAAGAAGAAGAAGAAGAATAGAACAAAAAATAGCTAACTGAAAAGTCGGGAGAGAGTATTCTCTTCTTTTTTTCCTTTTTTTCTTTTTAATTTTTGTATTCTAATAGATAAAGGAGTTAATTAAAAACACTACTCCGTATTAAATAAATACTCCAGTTTTTAAGGAACAGTATAAGACGTGTTGTTTTCCGTGAGCTAGGAGCCGCGAGCCACAACTTGATTCACGTGGCTAGCCTAATTCATAACACCCACACTTAAACGTTGGCGCGAGCGATGGCAAGTGAGCATACTCGCGTGTGATAACGAGAGACAAACGACCGTTGGCAACCAACTAGCCGTTAGCCAACGGCTAGTTTGGCTATTTATAAAAAAAAAACTTTTTTTTATTTACCCACAACAAACCAAAACACTCTTCAACCTATAAACATTTAAAAAATCACAAAGCAACTTTCGATCTTCAAAAAAATGGATCCGTCACAATGGGAGGGACAAGACGAAAGCTAAACAAACTGCTAACGAAGCCGATACCGAATTCTTGGGGGAAATTTGCAAAATAAGGATTACAATGGAGATGACGACGAAAACTAAAGTCGATAAAGTAAGATTGAGGAACATGGACTTTTTAACGAGAGACTTTAGCAACCTCTCAATGCCTCGTCGGGCGATACTTCAACGAGAACAAGACCGTCTCGTGAAGGAATTCGAACAAGAGCTCAACGACGAAGAAGAGTAGTTTACTAGTTTTTTATGTTTTTTTTAATTAATTATGTATTTTTTAAAAAATTTTATTAATGAATATTTTATGTTTATTATTTAATTTGTGTTACAGATTTAAATATTATATAAATTTAAAATAACAAGGTTTAAAAAATAATAATTTAAAAAAATTGGATAAAGCCGATGCTCACCGCTGCCCACAACAGCATCAGGCAAGTGAGCTGCAGCTTTATCACCGTGCCAGCACTTACGTGGCTTATTATTAGAGGATAAAGTTATCACTCACCTCTACCCACAACACATAGTCTAGTGGTAAATGATTTTCCCATAAACATTACTATGGGAAAAAAAAACCCATAATATTTAAACTAGATAAAATACAAACTAAAAAACAACTTGTTAAAATAATAAAGTGTTTTATTATTTTATTTTTTACAATTCTTTTACTTTGACATGTTGCATAAGTTGTTGGGCAGGTTTATAGTTCGTGGGCTGGATTAAGCTATTGGACTCAGAAGAAGCTGATGGACTGAGTAGATGGCCCAAGAAGAGAGCAGCTGTGAATAGAGCCCAATTATATAAGTCCAGTTCGTGATAAACTAAAGCCCAGATAGACTTCAACGACTTTAAGTCGTTGCTTGATCCTGATCGTTGATGCTTGATCCGTGTGAGTTGATCCAAGGGCTCACATTGTGAGTTTTGTGTTTTCTCAGTAGAACCTTCTATTGTGGCTATATATAGATTATTGTTTCGACTGATTAGGGTTTAGCTCACATTATTGTACTCTCTCATATTATTCCTCTCTTTCGTCTAAGTCAGTTAGGGTTTGATTGTGTTGTAAAGCAGATACATCTTGTATCTGTTCTAGATCATCTCTGTGTAATCTGTCGATGGTATTGAGAGTGTAGATGGTAGAGAGTTGTCAGATTGTTTGAGAGATTTCTTTGTTTCTGATTTTATTTGATTCAATAAAAGCTTTGAGTATTCTTGATATCATATTCACTTTGTAATATGGTATCAGAGCTCTAGGCTCGATTAGATTCTGGTTTATTGGCTTCCGCTGGATATTAGGGTTTCTGGATATTTGTGGAGATTCTTTGTTCTACAAATATTATCTTGAGAGCCTGGTAATAAGGCTGGTTAGATCTGATAGTCAGATCTAGGGTTTGTGGAGAAAAAAAAGCTGTTGGATCATTGAGGAATCAGATCTGATCTCAAGATCTGTGAGGATTCTGGAATAGCATATTTTCTTGCTCTCTGATGTATATCCCTAAGTGAAGGATATACATTACGAGTTTGAGGCGACCCCTAACTTGGGGCTGTTGGTGAGATCTGACCTTTCTTTACAGTTTATAGAGTTGTCCTAAGGAGTCTATTGCCAGGGTTGTGTCCCTGTTTAGATTTAAGGTTGGTCTAGGTCTAGGTGGCTCCTGTACAAGGACCTGCGCTGGCACCTTGAGTGATGAACCAGTGATCTGGAACACCTGTACAGCTTCGCCTGTGTCTTGTGCTATTTCTGGTCTTTTGTGTTTGATTTACTTGGATCTTGTTTGTTTTTTGTGTTAGTGTATCTTGTTGACTGCTCTGTGCTAGTTGTTGGAGTGTGATTGTGTTATCTGCTCTGTGCTAGTTATTGGAGTGTGATTGTGTGATCTGATATTTGATTGTTATCTGTTCTCTGTTTGGTTAATTAGCAATGGTTAATGAAGTTGTAGGGCCTCAGGGTCCTCAAGGACCTCAAGGTCCTCAAGGACCTAATGATGCTATTATGGATCAGATAACTCAAGTTAACAAACTTGATGCTAGTGATCCACTCTACCTTCATCCCAGTGATTCTACAAATTTAACTATAGTTAATATCAAATTAAAAGGAACAGAAAATTATAGTGTATGGTCTAATGCAATGATTTTGGGTTTACAAGTAAAAAACAAACTTGGTTTTGTAAATGGTGAGTGTAAAAAATCTGTGGATGATCCTGTATTAGCTAGGCAATGGGATAGGTGTAATTCTATTGTGCTTACTTGGATTTTAAATTCTATGTCTGAAGAATTATATCTAGGACAAGTATTCTCTAAACTTGCTTCTGATGTGTGGAAAGAACTTAAAGAAACCTATGATAAAGTTGATGGTTCTGTGGTGTTTGATCTGTATCAAAAAATAAATAGTTTTAATCAGGATAGTTCTTCTGTGTCTGAGTACTATCAAAAGTTAAATGTTATGTGGAAGCAATTGGATCAAATTCTTCAATTGCCTCCATGTACATGTGATGCTTCAAGGGATTTTAATAATTTTAGTCAAATGATTAAACTAATGCAGTTCTTAATGGGATTGGATAGTTGTTATCAAGGGGTTAGAACTAACTTGTTAACAAGAGATACTCTTCCCTCAGTCAAAGAAGCTTATGCAATAGTTTCTAGGGAAGAGTCTCATAGGAATTCAAGTGGTACTAATAAAAAAGGTCAAACTGTTGGTTTTATGTCTAAAACTGGACAGTTTGAAGATTTTAGTAAAAAGTTTAACAACAAGACAACTACTCAATCTACTGTTAAGTGTACACATTGTAACAAAGTTGGTCATGTTGCTGAAAAATGCTTTGAAGTGATTGGGTACCCTCCTTGGATGAGGTCAAGGGGGAATCAGGCTAGGAGGTCAAAGGGTAATAGTAGTAATAATTCAACTGTTGAAACTAATGCTCTTTCTGGTTTAACTACTGATCAGTTAACAAAACTTTTAAGTCTTTTGAATGATAAGGCTAAGGAAACACCACAGAGCTGCAATGTTACAGGTAGTTTTTTCTGTGCTAATGTTCATGGAAAACCTGTGTTTGGTTTTGCAAGTAATGTAGGGAATAAAATTAGAATTGGGTGGATTATTGACTCAGGGGCTAGTCAACATATGGTTACTAGTGATGTTGAATTGACTGATTATATTGAAGTTTCTGAGTTAAAAATACATGTTAATCACCCTAATGGTACTAAGGCATTAGTCACTAAAATTGGTAACATTAATCTGGCAAATGGTGTAGTCTTAAAAGATGTGTTAGTAGTTCCTGAGTACAATGTTAATCTCATTTCTGTACACAAGCTAGCTAGGGATAATAAACTATATGTTGGTTTTGATGAAAGTAAGTGTTACATACAGGACCTGGTAACCAAGAGAGTCCTGGTGACTGGTAAACAACTTGAAGGTCTATATCTTTGTGGTAATACTTACTTGAATAACTCTGTATGTTTTAATAGTTCTGAGGTTTATAACTTGTGGCATGCAAGGTTAGGTCACCCATCTGACCAGGCTGTTAACATGTTTAAAACTAAATTTAACTTAGGAGAACATGATAAAACTGAACCTTGTGAAGTTTGTCTTAGAGCCAAACAACATAGGGAACCCTTTCCTTTGAGTAGTCACAAGTCTAGTCAGATAGGTGAACTAGTGCACTTAGATGTTTGGGGACCATATAGAGTTATTAGTAGAGATGGGTTTAGATATTTTTTGACTATAGTTGATGATTATTCCCGTGCTGTTTGGGTATGTTTATTAAAAAACAAAACAGAAGTGTTTGAAAATATTAAAGATTTCTTTAACATTGTTCAAACTCAGTTTAATAAACATATAAAGTGTTTTAGAAGTGATAATGGTCTTGAATTTGTGAATAATCAAATGACTAATTTTTGTAAGGAAAAGGGAATAATACATCAGACCACATGTGCTTATACCCCTCAACAAAATGGTATTGTTGAGAGGAAGCATAGACACCTACTTAATGTTGCTAGAGCTTTATTATTTCAAAGCAACCTTCCTATTAGGTTTTGGACAGAATGTGTGTTAACTGCTGCATATTTGATAAATAGGACCCCCACTGGAGTGTTAGGAGGGAAGACACCTTATGAAATGTTGTATGGATTTGAACCCTTTCTGGATCATTTAAAATTGTTTGGTTGTCTGTGTTTCTGTACTATATTAGATGAAAAGGATAAGTTTAATAGTAAATCTGAAAAATGTGTTTTGATAGGATATTCAAATGAAAAAAAGGGTTATAAAGTTTTTAGCCTTGATAGTAAAACAATAAACTATTCAAGGGATGTAAAATTTTTTGAAAACTGTTTTCCTTTCAAAGAACCAAAAATTTTTGAATCCTTTGATTCTAATCCTTTAAAAACCATTAACAGTTTAAATTTTTTTGACATTTATGAAAACACAGACTCTCTAAACAGTCTTGAAGTAGATGAGCCCGATGATGATAGAAAGGGTCAAGGTAAGATTGATACAAGAACACATGATAGTCAGCAATCAGATAGTCAGCCTATTGTTGATGACAAGGCTGACCCACAGCAGTCAAACAATAGGGTAAATGGCACTGATATGGCAGACCATGTGAGTATTGTAAATGAAAATCTGTCTAGGTCTGAGGGTGATACTTCTGAGTCTGCTAACATAGGTAGTGTTAGAAGATCTTCTAGAAGTACTGTTTTCCCAAATAGATATAATGAATATGTGGTGGAAGGAAAGGTCAAATATGGTATTGAAAAATCAGTTAATTTTTCAAATTTGTCTATAGATGCAAAATGTTTTGCTACAAGTCTGTCTAAAAATTATGAACCAAGAAATTTCAAAGAAGCTTCTAGTAGTCCTGAATGGGTTCAGGCAATGAACAATGAATTAGAGGCTCTTAATAGAAATGATACTTGGTCCATAGTTGATAAGCCTAAAAATAAAAATATTGTAGGTTGTAAATGGATTTTTAAAATAAAATATAAAGCTAATGGTGAAATTGAAAGGTATAAGGCTAGGTTAGTGGCTAAGGGTTATAGTCAAAAAGAAGGTATTGATTTTGAAGAAACCTTTGCCCCTGTTGTAAAAATTGTTACTGTTAGGTGTATTATTTCTTTAGCTGTTTATAACAACTGGGAATTGTATCAATTAGACATCAATAATGCATTCTTATATGGTGAACTAAATGAGGAAGTTTATATGAAACTTCCTGAGGGGTATTTTAATAAAGATGATAACAAAGTATGTAAGTTAAAAAAGTCTTTATATGGGCTGAAACAGGCCCCTAGAATGTGGAATGAAAAATTAGTGAATGTTTTACTTGATTTTGGATTTCAAAGAAGTAAATGTGACCATTCATTATTTTTTAAACATTCTGAGTCTGTTTGTGTTATTCTCCTAGTTTATGTTGATGATATTGTTGTAACAGGAAATTCAGTTAGTGAAATAGAAAATATTAAAACATGTTTAAAAACAAAGTTTTTAATAAAAGACTTAGGAAAGTTACAATATTTCTTGGGTATAGAAGTAATAAGAAAAGATGATGAATTAATTCTAACTCAAAGAAAATATTGCACTGACCTGCTAGCCGAATATGGAATGTTGGCTTGCAAGCCTGTCAATGTTCCAATTGAACAAAATCATGTTTTAATAAATCTAAGTCCTAATGAGTCCATGCCTGTTATAAATATCACTGGTTATCAGCAGTTAATTGGGAAGCTGATATACTTATCACATACCAGGCCTGACATAGCTTATGCTGTGCATTACTTGAGTCAGTTTATGCATGCACCTTTGAATGGTCATTTGAAAGTTGCATTTAAACTTTTGAGGTATTTAAAGTTAGCACCAGGAAATGGTGTTAGATATAGAAAATCTGATCATTTTGACTTAAGTGCTTATTCTGATTCTGATTGGGGAAAGTGTTTAAGCACTAGGAAATCTGTGACAGGTTTCTGTGTGTTTCTTGGAAACAATTTAGTTTCCTGGAAAAGTAAGAAACAGTCAACAGTTTCTAGGTCCTCAGCTGAAGCTGAATATAGGGCTATGTGTGCTGTGACCTGTGAAGTTATGTGGTTGAGGAATATAATGGAGGAGTTAGGAATTATGGTTAAAACTCCTATTGATGTTTATTGTGATAATAATGCTGCAATTTCCATTGCTGCAAATCCTGTTTTCTATGATAAAACAAAGCATTTTGAGTTAGATCTCTATTTTCTAAGAGATCAGATTGCCAATGGTGTAGTACAAACTTGTGCAATTGATTCTAAAGATCAGATTGCTGATGTTTTTACTAAAGGTTTGTTGGCTTCAAGTCATGAGGAGTTGTGTAAAAGATTGTTTATGTTTGACCCATTTAAGTAAAAGAATTGAGAGGGGGTGTTAAAATAATAAAGTGTTTTATTATTTTATTTTTTACAATTCTTTTACTTTGACATGTTGCATAAGTTGTTGGGCAGGTTTATAGTTCGTGGGCTGGATTAAGCTATTGGACTCAGAAGAAGCTGATGGACTGAGTAGATGGCCCAAGAAGAGAGCAGCTGTGAATAGAGCCCAATTATATAAGTCCAGTTCGTGATAAACTAAAGCCCAGATAGACTTCAACGACTTTAAGTCGTTGCTTGATCCTGATCGTTGATGCTTGATCCGTGTGAGTTGATCCAAGGGCTCACATTGTGAGTTTTGTGTTTTCTCAGTAGAACCTTCTATTGTGGCTATATATAGATTATTGTTTCGACTGATTAGGGTTTAGCTCACATTATTGTACTCTCTCATATTATTCCTCTCTTTCGTCTAAGTCAGTTAGGGTTTGATTGTGTTGTAAAGCAGATACATCTTGTATCTGTTCTAGATCATCTCTGTGTAATCTGTCGATGGTATTGAGAGTGTAGATGGTAGAGAGTTGTCAGATTGTTTGAGAGATTTCTTTGTTTCTGATTTTATTTGATTCAATAAAAGCTTTGAGTATTCTTGATATCATATTCACTTTGTAATACAACTTATAAAAATATGATAAAAAAAATGGCAAAATCAAATAACAATATAGTAACTAATAATAAACCGGCTAACATTACCGAATATCGTAGCTGTAGAATTCTGTGTATGGAAGCTCAACGAAATCTTCATCTTCCGGCTTGCAAGTCTTGAAATCGGGCTCACATCCGTAACTCCAATCTTTGGAATTTACCATCTTGTAACCATGTAAGCAAGTGCATGTCCTACCTACAATCGCAAAATCATAGCTTTTTATCATAAGTTTCTCTTATCTAATTGGTTGGAAAGCTCCAACTCATTTATCGTAAAAAGGTAAAAACAATAATTCTATATAAAATGTGGGTATTCTTTTATCTTCGGTCGAGATATGTATATATACAGGGTAAAGATCGTAAAAGAACACTAGGTTAATTGAGAACCAGAAGAACAATTGTAGACCATATATTTTTCAAAGGATTTTTTTTTTGTTTTTTCATTTATACATATATGTATATTACCAATTTTCGTTTATACATATATGTACTATACTTATTTTTAAAATTCAAACATGTATACACATTAGAAAAACATGTTTTACCAATAACTTTCCGTTCTATACATGCGCAATCATTTCTACGTATTTAGACATATATATACCATTATCAAACATGTATGTACACAAGCATACATTTTTTTATTTTTTTTTTTTTGTTTTACACACGTATATACATATATGTATAAATAATTTTTTTTGTCAATTTAAAATTTCGACTCTTATCCCGCTACTGTGTACCTGAATCTTGAGTATAACTACAAAGACTATTTTGTCCACAAAGACCATGAATGGTGCAAGAATCAGGAACAGCTTGCCATTGAACCACCATTCTCTTGTTGATCCATTCTCAACCAAACTATAAACTCATCCGTCGTTGCGGCCCGTATCCGAAATCCGCAGACCAGAACCGCAACCCATCCGTCGAGTTAAACCGACCCTCCAAATCAAGACTCGCTCTTTGACCGAATAGATACGGGTACCTCCCAACTTGCCATGAAAGCATACCAGGATCAGGCCAGAAACTTGTAGCCGTTTCGCCATTATCGAAATAAAGCCGAACGACACAATCTGTGTCGAAAAACAGCTTATAGAAGCCAGAAGAATAGTTTGTAGAGCTTCTTGAAGAAACAAGCTGTGTGTTTTTGGTTAATGGTTGGTTTGGAAGAAGTGTATCTGTTGGATAATCAAAGCTTTGCCAAATAGGGTTTTCATGTTCGTGGAGAATAAGGTTACCTGTGTTATGTAGTTGTAATATTAAGGATGATGAATTGGATTTTGTTTGAGTTGACCAAATGATGTGTCGACCAGCATCTGTTAAAACAAGGTTACCGTCTTTTTGTAGTTTGAGTTTTGAGTGTTTTCCGTTTACTGGTTCGTCTCGGTTCGCCATCCAGACCACTGTGGATGGGTGGTTGGCGAACCGAATGGAGAAGCAGTAAGCGTTGTCTCCAACTTTGTGAAAACCCGCGGTGAAAAGGCGGTTTGGGGAGAGTAAAACATCGTCTTTGTTTTCGACTGAGAGAGATGAACCGGGAGTTAAGGTATGGATAGGGACGAAGAGGAAGAAGAAGATGAAGAAGCAAGTGGTGGTGGTGGTGTTATGGAGATGAAGAAGGAGATGAAATGTTGTAGCCATGAATATGATGATGTGAAATGAGAGAAACAAGAGTGATTTGAAGATATATTCGTTTTTGCTCCTCATGTTGAAATTGTGTGTGTGAACTTGGTTGAAAAAGAAAGGTTGTTTGTATTGGCTATCAATGAAAAAGAAATCTTCTAGTGGTATGATTATTGTTTAGTGACTTAGTGATTACAAGTGGAAGGTACATGGTATGTAGGTGTCTCTAAAAGACATGATGTGGTGAAGGGGCGTGTTATTTGTATTCTAAAGTTGGAGGATTTAAATTGTAACTTGTTTTTGTTAAATTTAATTTATTTTGGTTAAACTTTATTTACCTTTGCCATCAGGGATTATATACGAGATGAAGACTTGAGGTGAGGCAGCAATGTGTGGACACAGGGGCGGACTTAATGAAGAAGTAGGTGTTGCGTCCGTTGCGGCTCAACTTCGCGTGCGTAGTGTAAAATTAGTGGAAAATTTGTTTTCTTTTTTTATGAAATTTGAAAAACGTTGCTAATAAAATGAAAAACGTTACTACTGAAAAACATTTCTATATCCGCCACTGTGTGGACAAATCAACGGGACGTGGAGTTCAAAATAAATTTAATTACATTGCTCCTTGTCTCCGTGTTTAACTTCTCATATAGATAGTGATTTTAGTTTTCAGTTTCACAACACTAATCAATCAAATACAGGAGAATCTTTTATCTAAGCATAAAAGTTTTTTTATTAAGTGGGTGAAATTTGAAAATTTGTAAAGTGTGCTTTTTTTTAAAAAAAAGGGGGTGTGAAAAGTAAAATGGGGATGCATTTAGACTACCCGAATATATATTGGAACACTACTGAAAATCTTGTGTAAGTTCGGGTAAAGTGACCGCCTTAGAAACTTGAAGGTATTATTTTAAGATACTTTCAAACACCCTGATTTAGATCAAAGTGGTTTCTTGTACACTAACTTTTGTTAGGCTTGTTTATAGAAGGATGTTATTTAACCCTAAATATCACATTAATCACAAGAACAAGTTTTGATTTATCCTTCTTTTCATTTGAGCTTTGATATCAATTGTCTAATAATGATATAATAGTTGTTATTAACGAGAAGGAACATAGCAAGCGTGATCATCAAAGTCGAATGAGTTCTCCAATAATCTATCAATAAGGACATGTAATCGAAACTTACGACACATTATATAAGAAATCAGTGGTGGAACATCGGTAGGTAGGTAGTGAACATTGTGGCAAAGGAACACACTCCAAATTTGTCATGCCCGGTTCTTATAGGAATAAACTACACAGATTGTGCCATTAAGATGAAAGCAATCCTCAATGTGCATAAGGTATGAGACGTTATAGACTCGAAAACAACAACCAATACCCACAAAGATCACATAGTGATTGCTTTGTTGTTCCAAGCGTTACTAGAGGTGTTTGTCTTGCAATCGGTAATTGTAACATGAAGAAAACGAAGTGAGATGCAGTAAAGGCACGACATCAAGGAGTTGAACGTGTGTTGGACACATTACTTCAAAACCTAATGTCGGAATTTGAGGGGTTGAAGATGCAAGAAACAATTTCATCCACCGAGTTTTCAAGATAGATCTCGGGAATTACTTTGAGAGTGTGCTTCCCTTAGAACAATAATAGAGGAACAGAAGCTAGTGAAAATTTTTCTACATGGCTTAGGGAATAAATAAACTAAGATGGTGGTGACATATTTTTTACTTTTTTTTTTCAGTTTATCCCCACCTTTTTACTATTGGTCACCCATATTTTTTTTATCTTTCATAAGTTTTCCGTTTTACATTTCGTTCTAAATTTTGCGAGTTAATACGCCGCAACGTGCATATAGTGTTTAACGTTTTTTCGTATATTTTTTTCGTTTGATAGGCACATCATAACGTGTCTATTTTTCCTTTAACAGGCTCGTCACATCGTGCGGGTCCTAGATCGACTTAGTTATTCTTTTCTATGTTTTACTTTCGGTCTAATTTCTTCGCATGACACACCGCAACAAACGTGCATGGGCCGGGCGGGGAAATAACGGAAATAAAGAGAGATTAATCTCTTTCCTCTGATTTTATGTGTGCTTCTCATTCTGTGTTACTTTTTCTTTTTTTATTTATTTCATTTTTTCGAGCTTTTCCATTGTTTGTGGTCGCTAGCGGTGGTATGATATTGGTGTTACTTTGTATGGTTTTACGCCTTTGTCCTAACACGGGGACTTAATATTGGTTATTGATTATTTTAAAGTATACATCATTAAAATTTAAAACTTTGGTGAGAAAAGGTTAAATGATATTTGAGGATCGAAACTTATTCACACCCGTTACAAATTTATGTGGCTGCAACTTGATTGTGGACTCAACTCAAGAGACATGTCTAGTGCTTCGTTGACTTTGCGGTGGTGGAATCCCATAAGCTCCAAAATTTAAGATATAGCATGAATGATCACACGAGCTTTTCAACCATGAATGATCAACTACACAAATAAACATCCCTATCGTATATTAGTAGCATCTATCGTTTAATTTTTTTTCAATTTATTAAAGCTTTTGATTAAAAAGATAAAAATCGTACCCACTTATTACATACTAGCTTTTACCCCGGGAGCGTCCCGAGGTTGAAAGATCTAATATGACGTAATAAAATATCCAATTTATGATTTGCATGAGAAAAACTCAATCAAATACGGCTGCAAATAAACATGATACAAACAAATGAAGATCAATAACTCTAGCTCCAGTTATTTTACGACTTTCAGAAAGTATATTGTTCACCAGTTTACAACATATAATAAAATTGTTTATATATAAAACCCCTATTATTAACATGACATAAGCAAAAGTATATATGGTTTGAATCAGAGTTACGAATAAAAATAAAAATCACAAACTTCAATTCAAATAAAGATTCTAATATGTTGCTACTACCAAAACGAAATTTGACTCGAGTTTTTCTAGTCCAATTCAAATAACAAAGACCACTAATATTATTGAAGAGTTCTAAAAAGATATTAATATATTATATATTTACCAATGATTTAATTTGTATTAATTGTAATTATCTGTTACCATAGTTAGGAGATAACGTTTGTATTATTTATACCATTGAAATCAATGAGATATGGACGGTTTGAATCCTTTCATGGTATCACGCGTCCAGTAAAACTCTAACCCTACCCTCTCCCTACCGTCACCTCCGTCAGTCGACCTTCTCCTTCGTGGACTGCCTCGTGCTTCTTCCTTCGATCAGCCTTGATCGACTTCCTTCACCACCCGTTTTCTTACCCATCTCCCTCTCCTCGCACCACATAATGTCTACCACTCCACCTCCTACCCCCACGATCACTGTTGAGTCCAAACTCCACCCCGCAACAACCGTCTCCAACGTCAAAAACTTTATCCCAATAACCCTCGAAATTGATTCATCACAATATGGATCATGGTCCACTTTGTTCACTATCCACTGTAAGGCATTCCTTGTTCGCGATCACTTATCCCCTCACCCTCCACCTCCTCTAACCGAATCCTCTTCCTCCACTGATGATTGGGAACGGCTTGACGCCATTGTTTTACAATGGATATATAGCACCGTCTCCAATGATCTTCTTCACACAGTCAATGATAAATGCAAAACCGCCTATGAAGCATGGATAGCCATACAAGATCTCTTCCAAGACAACAAAAGTGCTCGGGCCATCTACCTAATGAACAAGTTCTCTAACACCTGCCTAGACGCTTTATCTAACGTCTCGGCTTATTGCCAAGAAACTGAAAACCCTGGTCGATCAATTGGCCAATGTTGATTCCCCGGTGGACAATGACCGCCTCGTACTCCAACTCATAGCCGGCATCACTGAACAATATGAGGGCATTGCAACCATTCTCACCTCCCAAGAACCCCTACCAAATTTTTATAAAGCCTGCTTCAAAATCATAGAGGTTGAAAACCGAAAAAGCTGAGCAAGCCCGTTATGCTTCCAAAAACCGCCTCCACCGCCCTTACTGCCACATCATCCCGACAACCCACCCAAGACCCAACTCGCACCGACCCTTCCACCTAAAGCCGTGGCCGGGGCAGGTCGGGCCGAAGAGGACGTGGTCGGTCATCGTTTGGTGGCCGGTCATCTTTTGGCCGCTACCCACCTTCCTGGAAGACCCAAATTTTCCCTTGACCCAATTACTACCCACTGTGGGCTCATCCATGGTCATACATTTCATACCCTTATCCACCGGACCAAAACCCACCCTCCTAGACCACCCCACCTTGTCCATACCCATCCTCAAACAAGCCCAACTACAACAACACCAATCAGACCGATTTGCTTGGCCCAAAGCCCCAACAGTCTCACACGGCCTACAGCCCCACCGACATTGAACAGGCCCTCTACACTATGTGTCTCCAATAGCCGGACCTAATTCAGTACATGGACACAGAAACATCATCCACCATGACACACGAGCAAGGTGACTTTCATTCCTTTTCTAATTCTTGCTTGTCTCGTAATATTGTTGTGGGTAATGGAGAAACAATTCCGGTACTCAGACAAGGCACAAAATACCTACCCAAGCCTTTCCCACCCTTTATCCTAAAAAATGTCCTTTATTCCACTAGACTTGTCAAAAATCTAATTTATGTTCGTCGTTTTACTACGGACAATTCTGTTTCTGTCGAATTTGACCCGTTTGGTTTTCTTGTGAAGGATTACAGGACAAGGCACCACTCCTTCGATGCAACAGCAGCGGTGATCTCTATCCCTTGCTGTTCGGGTCATCCACATCTCAATACACCGCCCTAGCTGCTATCTCATCACAAGTCTGGCATCACCGTCTTGGCCACCCAGGACGTGCTTCTTTGAATTAATTAAAAACTTCTAATGTTTTAGACTTTGATTTTCATTCTAATAATATTTTCCTGTCTTGTATTTTTGATAAAAGTGTTCGTTTGCCTTTCTTTCCGTCTAATAATGTTACTTTACAACCGTTTGACATAATTCATAGTGACGTGTGGACATCACCAATAATTAGCTCCTCAAGCTATAAATATTATGTGTTACTCCTTGATGACTATTCAAATTTTTTATGGACCTACCCCATTGCCCAAAAATCACAGGTTTTTCCATCCTTTACACACTTTGCCTCCACCATTAAAACGCAATTTGAACGAACCATTAAAACGTTTCAATGTGACAATGGCCGCGAATATGTTAACACTTCGTTTCAAAACTTTTTTTTACCACTAATGGAATCCTATACCGTCTTTCCTGCCCCTACACATACTCACAAAACGGTAAGGCTAAGCGTAAAATTAGAACCATCAATAACATGTTACGCACCTTAATGGCCCATGCCTCCCTTCCAACCCACCTATGGCATTTTGCACTTGAAACCGCTACCTACCTCCTCAACATCCTTCCTTCAAAAACCACTCACAACAAAACTCCAACTGAATTATTATACATGTCCACACCCTCGGTGACACTTTTCCCCACCACCTATGCCCACACCTCCACATAACCGCTCCACCCGTCCAGCCCACTACCGGCCCAACAACACACCCAACGAATCCCAACCCAAACCACCCCACCTCTGGCCCACAAACTCCCACTGTTCCAGCCCACTCTACCACCCAGCCCATCACCCGGAGACCCACTACCACGTCCTAGTCCACCTCACAGCCAACGTCCTAGCCCAATCCGCAACCCAACCCATCACCCGGACCATCTAACCAACCACCCAAACCTAATACACGCACAATGCACACTTGCTCTATGAGTGGCATCTTTAAACCTAAAATTCCCTTTAACTTATCTGCTACCTCTAAACCCGCCATATTACCCATACCCGAAACCCCCACCGATGCCTTAGCCAGTCCGGAGTGGCATTCTGCCATGTCTACCGAGTACAATGCACTATTTAGAAACGGTACATGGGAGTTAGTTCCTCGTGCCCCTAACATGAATATTATACGTTCCATGTGGTTGTTTAAACATAAGTTTAGGTCAGACGGGACATTAGAGTGATACAAAGCACGACTTGTGTGTGATGGTCACTTACAACAGGTGGCCATAGATTGTGGTGAGACTTTTAGCCCGGTTGTTAAACCGTCCACTATCCAGACTGTACTTTCTCTAACCCTATCTAAAGGTTGGGTCGTGCATCACTTAGACGTCACTAATGCATTCCTTCATGGAAATCTACATGAAACCGTTCACATGCACCAACCAATGGGGTTTAGGGACAAAAATTTTCCGGATCATGTGTGCCTCTTACGCAGGTCACTTTATGGGTTAAAACAGGCTCCTCGTGCGTGGTATCAAAGGTTCACCGATTATATTCTTTCTTTGGGTTTCTTACATAGTAGATGCGATGCCTCTCTCTTTACTTTTCAGCAGGGCACAGACACGGCATACCTACTTCTTTATGTTGATTATATTCTTTTGGTAACCTCCTCTGACAGCCTACGTCAGCACCTTCTGCCGAACCTTGCTACAGAATTCGCCATGAAAGATCTGGGTCCGTTGAGTTATTTTTTGGGCGTCTCTGTGACTAGACAGAAAAACACAATGTTTCTTTCCCAGCAATCCTATGCTACTGATATCATAGCCCGTGCAGGTATGCAGTCATACAAGCCCGTTGCAACCCCAGTCGATTCCAACTACAAGTTAGGCGCCTCTCTAGATGAACCGTTTCATGATCCCACTTTATATCGGAGCTTAGCAGGTACTTTACAGTACCTCACTTTTACCCGTCCTGACATCACATACGCAGTTCAACAGGTATGTATGCACATGCACGCGCCTTGCACAGCTCATTGGAATGCTCTGAAACGCGTACTCAGGTACATTAAAGGCATGGTTAATTTTGGTTTATCATTGGGTCCGTCTGCCGCCGCGTCTTTAGTGGCCTATACTGACGCTGACTGGGCGGGTTGTCCTGATACTCGTCGCTCCACAAGTGGTTACTGCATTTATTTTGGGGAAAACTTAATTTCTTTGTCCTCTAAGCGCCAACCCACTGTCTCTCGGTCTAGCGTGAGGCTGAATATCGGGGTGTAGCCAACGTCGTTGCTGAAATTTGCTGGCTACGAAACCTATTACTTGAGCTATCCGTTCCCATTTCACGTGCCACTATGGCCTACTGTGATAACGTCAGTGCAATATATTTATCAGGGAAACCCGTGCAATACCAGCGTACAAAGCACATTGAGTTGGATATTCATTTTGTTCGGGAACAGGTTCAACGGGGTCATGTTCGCATTTTACACGTTCCATCCAGATATCAGATAGCAGTCATATTCACAAAGGGTTTGCCACGCGTTTTATTTGAAGATTTCAGATCCAGTCTCAGCATCCGGTCTCCTCCTGCTTCGACTGCGGGGGTGTAATAGATTATATATTTAGCAATGATTTAATTTGTATTAATTTTAATTATTTGTTACCATAGTTAGGAGATAATGTTTGTATTATTTATACGATTGAAATCAATGAGATATGGACGGTTTGAATCCTTTCAGATATGATACATATTAAAATAGCAATATGAAAAAATTGTGTTTGGTATGAAAAAATCAAAATTGGTGAAATACCGTCCGTGAAGTCCTGATCCATCTAGCATCAAAAGATATATAGCCTTTTGAGATAGTTAGTTTACCTTCTGCAAAAACCTGCACCACTTCAAAAAGCTAATATTGCTTCTTTACGCAATTTATTGGCATCTCATACAACACGAAGAGAAAAAAAATCATTTGAAATTACCTTTGATGATGAAAAAGCCAAAGCCACCAAATGTTGCATGTTAGGTAAACAAGTATTTAATTGATTGGGCTTCCACCTGTCACCTGATTAGCAATCAAATTATAAAATGTTGAAGTAATTAACATCATCTACCATTATCTTTTCACAGCACAACAGTAGCCTGATAAATATTGTTATAAAAAAGGAACTCCATTAGGGATGTTAAGTTTAAATTTCTTATTATGTTCCACTCTTCCTGCGAAAAATCTGTAATGTACAACTGGAAGAAAGAAAACAACATAAAAAGGTGCCTTATGACTTTACAAATGTGTGCATATGAACAAAACATATATGAAATTTTCCACCAATAATTTATTTCAAAAGATTATGAACACAAGGAAACAGAATATGAACCAGTATAACTGTATAGTATATCCTAAATCAAATTATCATGAACTAACACCATAAAAAACAAAAGAATCAAGAACATATCACATGCATGTGATATACAAGGTGCCTAGAATTGCAAATAAAGCTACAATAAACAGAAAGAAAGGATTCTAGTAAGAGACTAAGAGTAGAATAATAGATGCTTGGATAAACTATGTGTCGCATTATTCGAGTTAATACAAATTTTGAAGATACAAAAACCATAGATTAAAATATTGGTGGTTTAAAATATGAACAAGATCTGTCATGTTGTTTTCATCAGATCTACACCACCATACAACCAAAACATGAATTTCGTAATCAAAAGTGAACAATGGTGATCAACGCAATTGAGTGGAACAAAACCTGGCATCACGTTCATCAATGCCCAATATAACATAATCCCTTTTCCATGTAGGATTACTAAGTAGTTCAAAAGCATATTGAACCTGAAAATGAAGGTCAACTTAAAATCAAAATAAAGATTAAAAGAAAAAGAAAATCAAAAGTACCCAAACGAAGCAAGACGATAACAAATCTGGAGTTTGGTCTCAAGCGTCGCCAATAAAAACCTTAACCATAACCACAACAATAACATAAAAACATCAAGATCCGATTATATCTGGATCCAATCACTGATGTTAATAAGATTAAAACCCTAACCTTAAGCACAAAGTAATAAAATAAACAAAACAAAATCCAACATCAATACCATACCTTATCATCATTATCACCTAATGGAGGATCAGGAATATCTTCATCCTTATCCTCACCATCAACATCTTCATCAACCCCTTCTTAAAACAATTGTTCAAAATTAGGGACCAAACTAATAAAGTTCACAACTTTTTTTATGAATTTGTTCAATTAGATCAAACTCCATGTTTCTTGCATCGAGTTCTGGTTCTACTGGCTCATATTCGTATCTGTAAATTAAAAAAAATTTAAATAAGGAAAAAATTCGAAAAATAATGAAAGCTGGTTAACTGATTGTAAAGAAGTGATGCGTTACCCTCCAACATCCTAATAACAGAAGCCAAAGCCCTAATAGCCGCCACATCAAGCAAAAGTTGAATGATTTTGATCGGGTAGGTGAGAGATTGAAACTATTTATTTAAAAAAAGAAAGAAAGAAAGATTACGGGTTTCATAAGCAAGCAGGAGAGATCCACCCACCCACTAACCCACCAACCCTAAATAAACAATATTTGTTAATCCACCAACAATAAAAAAAATCAACGTTTTGACTAAAAAATCTGAGTATATAAAACCAAATTTAGGACTAATGAAAGGTAGATCTGCAGATCCTAAAGCCCTAGAAATACTAGATCTTACTTTTGAAAGGAAAAAACTGTATTTCGTAAGGTTTGTTCCTTTTACGATACCAAGTAATAATACTTATTAGATGTTTAATAACTGGAACTGTTACAACAAAGTCCCAAACATAAATCTACAGACGGATGAAACCTCTGTTGATTTAACACATATAAATCTACAGGCGGATTAAAGGTCTGTTGATTAAAACACAAAAGTTAATACGATTCAATTTAGCATCACAAAACATAAAAAACTATATATAATCTTGAAAGACATACAAAACTAAAAACATAAATTAATACAATCAACGTTAAACATCAAATCACGAACAGCATTGTACAACAACGCCAAATCACGAACAGCAGTTGAAGCCATTGACTTCAAAATCCGTTGCACATCATCTCGCTCAAAGGTGCCCAAGTGCAAACTGTCAAAACAAATCTTCAAATCTCTTGTAGTCTTCAAATCTTGATAGTACTGTGCTCTAATTTGATTAACAACAAACTCCTTCATTTCATGTTCTTGGTTATTAGTTAGGGCAGCCATTGATGCTATTGATGAAGACTTAAATGTAAATGTAAATGTTAAGATGTTTATTATGAAATTCGGAATTTATTTACTAATTTATACATTTAAAACGTGTGAATTTGAAAAGTCATAGCGTAGAAATACTTAGAAAACGAACAGACAAAATAATAAATTGTCAGTTGTGCAAATCAAAGATTTAAATAATTATATAAAATATCGCGTGAAATTAATTATCTTTCAAAATTATTTCTATATATACGTTCAAATCCATCTTAAAATTTATCAATAAATTCCACACAAAACATATTTTAAACTTCATCTACAAAAATGGCAAACAGATCATACTATCATTTTGCTGATACATCAGATGTTAAGTCAATATTCGGTCTTTGGTCAGTAAAAGAAAAGAAAAAAAGACGAAGATGTCAGAAATGAAGTGGAGAAGATGAAAGAAATACTTAAGCAACAATCATGGACAAACATTGGGGTGCTAGATATGGTGTTGCATGAACCTCCAACTGCTTTGAGAGACAAGATAGAAGACTACATGACTCAACAACTACAAATGGACAACAACATTAACGAAGCATTGATGGAGTTTAAAAAAGAATCTTTCAAGAGAGATTCTGAAAAAGAAACACCGAGTTTTAGAGATTTTAATTAAGTAGTTTATATAGTAGATATGCTTTTTATTATTTATTTTTTAAATGCTAAGAACTGTTTAGTAAAAACAACATCAAGAAGCAAATCGTCTCTGAAAATAAAACCTGCTTATTACCATCTGTTTGTTTCTTTAAAACAATTACTTTATCATCTGTTTACTAAAACCGAAATTACTAGGTCAATACTATGCTGTAAAGAAAATCTGGTTATACATTTGTTTCGTTCTTTAAAACAATTACTACTGAAAATATAAAAAACGTAAACAGTGCAACTGATATACTCTGGTTAAAACCGCATTAAAGAGCGAATCTACTGTTAAAACAAAAACTGTATTTCGTAACTTCTTTTTCTTTCAAAATACCAGGTAATATTACGATCAGATATTTAATAATTGAAGCTATTACAATCACGGAAACATAAATCTACAGAAATTAAAACGCTGTTGAGATAACACATATTAAAACAAAAAAGAGGATGAGGAAATTAAAAAGTAAATCTAAACTTGAAAGAAACACTGTAATTGCTAACGTCTTTGATTACCAATATTTGCAGAGAGTGAGAATGGCGTAATGAATATTGGGAATTCATCATTTTTTATACGGTGAAATATAATAAGTATTCATAGAGTTGATTTTCAATTTTATTAGTTGGATTTCAACTAAATATAAACTTGGAAGTTACTTTTGCAAATTTTAATTTATTTTTTATACAATGAAAGATAATTGCAAACCAACAACAATAATAATATATAATAAAATAATAAAGTAAGTTCAAAATCGTAATAATTATTTTTGGGACTTTTTATAACATCTGTTGATCAAATTTTTAATAATTGAAGCTATTACAACCATGGAAACATAAATCTACACACAAACTAAAGGGCTGTTAAGATATAAAAGATTAAAAAAAAACAAAATTAACAACAGTTGCACGATTTAAGGTTTTTATTCAACCGAAATTTCATAACACTGTTTATTCAAATCTTTTAGAAGTCATCAACAAATTTGTGAAACAGCAGTTACACTATTTACCCTATTATTACAAATTCCATAATTTTAGTTATACATTGAATTTAACATAAATAAATACAAAATGGAAGAGTTATAAAAAAATAAATGCAAATATCTCTAAAAAGAGTACTTCACTCACAAACAGAATTACAATATGTGACTTTACAAAGTACATAAAAATACAAGAAACATAAAAAAACCCTACCAACAACCAAACCCTAAAGAATGATCTTCCTTGCCAGCATGTCAAAAAAAATCATCCAATGAAAAGCAGTACACGACAGCAGGTCGTATATAAATATCATCAGGATGCAAAAACCTCTAACATTGAAAATACGAAGGGGATGTATATATTTACATATGTAATAATAAATTGATGTTTTCCTTTGATTGTAAGAATCATCAGAAAACATCAATTTGAAATGATTAACCAACAGTTGGTAAATTAAAATTTACTAACAGTTGGTTATCTATTTTCCTTTGATTGTAAGAACCTTTCAAAAAAATTGTGAAAACAAATTGTAAAGTAGTATCATAATGCATATTGAATGGAGAGATGTAAAGTGAGAATGGGGAAATGAATATTGGAACTTCATCCCCTGTTATAGGCTGAAATATAATAACTATTCATAAAGTTGGTTTTCAATTTTATTAGTTGGATTTGAAATAAATGTAAAGTTGAAGTTACTTTTGAAAATTTTAATTTATTTTTTTATAAAATGAAAGACAATTGCAACACAACAATAATAATAAAATAATAATAAAGTAACTTCAAAATGGTAATTAATATTTTTGGGACTATATATAACATTTGTTTTACGTGTTACTTTCCCACTGAAACAACTCTTGAAATTCTATTTTATTTTTTGTTTAACAATCAAATTACCTAACAAAAAACAAATACTATTTAATAATATTTGTACAAAGATGAACATGTCATGTTTTACATAAAATAATAAGTGTTTAACTTATGTTTTAGTAATATCATCAAATTCACGATTAGCAAATTGTTGCTATAAATTTATACAAAATTCATGAACCTTTCTGATAACAACATTCAAGAATACAAAATAAAGATACATCAACTTAAACCATTTAAATTAAACTCCACCAAAATAAAAGCATTGTATCAACATCAAAATATTTCCACTCCCTACCATGCCATTAATTTTTAGTTATAACCAAAATTCCTACTGATTGATCAAACTTGAAATTACAGTAGTCACCCATTTTCAATCCTTTAGAGTTTATAAAACTTACCCATCTCCTAATTGCAAACCTATAAAGTTAAAATATAAGAGTGTTACTTATATTATTAAAATTAATTGCAAATTTAATTATTAAATTTAACTAATACCTTTGGTTACCCCTATCTTTTTCCACATATAGTTTACACTTGTTAACTTCACCATCATTCACTTGAGAGCAGGAAGCCGCTGAAAAGTTTATGTATTTATAACATTATTAGTTAATTAAGTTCAGTAAAATAATGAAAAATATAACACATAAACTCACATATAACTTACATAACGTTTATTAATAACAGCATTATGCTCATAAACTTTAACAGTCATATTTTGATTCAATCATCTACCTGTACAACCATTTTAAATAAATGTATTAGTACATAACATTAATTAGGGACAACGATTTAGTACTATTACATCGCCCTCGTCCATGGATCGATATCTAGTTCTTATATATACTTTACTATATATATGATAAGGTACATTTCTCCTTTTGTGTGTGTTTTAATGTTAAGGTCTAACTTTTTTTTTATAATATTAAAACCAATCGTGTGTTAAATCATTGAAAAATTATGTATATATATGCACACGACAAATCTCAAACCTTTAATTAAAAAAACATAAAACAAAAAAATTAATATAGGGGTACATATTAGAAAAAAATAACTATTTGAATTAACTGTTGTAGGGTTTCTAAAAAATCCGAGTTTCAATTTTGTCTCAAACCTTTAATTAAAAAAACATAATTAACTTTTTGGTTTAGAAGAACAAAAGATATACGGAAAGTGACCAAAATACCTTTTAACTGATTTTTAACGGAGTTAAAGCAGATAACAAAAATATGACAAAAATATAATGTTTTCATAATCGGATTGAAGTTGAATTGGAGCCCCACCAGTATGCTGGTCCGACCGGTCTAACAAAACCGGCCCAAAAAACAAAACTAAAACCCAAAAAAAAAAACTGGTCCGACCTCTAAAATCTCGGTCCTTACCGGCGGGTCGCCGGGTCAACTCGGGTCACTGCACAGGCGGTCCTACACAGCGAACCGGACCGGCTGAGGTTCCGTTTCCCGGTCCGACCGGCCGGTCTGGTTTTCAAAACTATGCAAAAATGGGAAACCTCAGGGGTGCATATTAGAAAGAAAAAAAAAACTATTTGGACTAAAGAGGCTTATATGCGTAAAACTCAGGGACTAAAATTGCAATTAACTCAAAATTTCTTTGACAATTGTCTACATTCAACTTATTTGCCTATTTTGGCAGTTGAAGACGACTTCGGCATATAAGTTAAATGGATGAAATTACATTGAGGGGTTTGTAGGGACATTTTTTAAGCGACTAATGATAGCTCCTTGTTTACCAATTCAACGAGGGTAACATGCTTTAGTGTGAATATTTTAAATCATACCATTTATTGTCATTGTTTTCTTATAAAAACTAAGCTACGAGTTTTGTTCCTTCTTACTTTGTCTATGTTTGCGAGTTTATAAAAAGCGTGAGACTGAGAACGTACTGATTACATAAAAAAATATTTATCCTACCATCTAAGCTTTTATATATATTTTTTTAAATTTCTTAGTATACTACTTTAAATTAATACTATGATTATCATATTATCTTTATATTTTCGTAACGTTATGACTACAGTTTTTTTATTAACTTAAGTTACACATTTTTTTAAATACTCTTAAATTACTTTTTAAGAGAGTATGTTAGAGACCATACTTTATTCTTGTTGTAGGGACCCTCAACTACATGTGGCTCCCATTTTATGACATGTCAAAGAGGTGAAAAATGTCAAACTTCTTATATATAGTATCAAATGAACATGCATTGAGCCTCCCAAAATATCAGGAGTAACTAGATGGTTGCATTAGCCGCGCGTTGCGGCGGCAACACCTTAAATGTTTATAGGTTGTGTCACGTCATGTGATGCGTTAACATAAGAAATTGTACAATAACTCGATTTGATACCATCGAATAAAAAAAATGTATATATTTCAGCCGATTTGTTTTCGAACACAATTTACGTCAAAAAGGTAGGTAACTCAAAACTTTAACGTCGACTGAATATGCTTTATATTGGAGCCGACTCTTTTGCTAACACAATTTACGTCAGGAACGTAGACCAACCGATATCGTATGTAAAAGTAAGAATAAAAAACGTATTATATTTGACCAGACTCGTTTTAGAAAGAAAAAAAATCTTATGTCAAACGTGAGTTTATATCGTTTGCGTTATAACATGAATTTATACCAACACATACGGCAAGACGTAGACCAACAAAACATACGTAAAAATAATTTTACGTCGAAGCATGAATTTATACTAGGGGTGTTCACGATCGAGCCGATTCGAGCGGAGCTTTGCTCGTGCTTGGCTCGTTTACAAACCGAACCGAGCGGAGCGGCTCGTTTACAATCGAGCGTAAAACCGAACGAGCATTCTTCGAGCGCAAATATTCCGAGCGAGCGTCGAGCGAAAATCGAGCGGAGAGTAATATGTACGATCATAAAATTGCGATGTTTTCATTGTCGGGTGACAACTATGGTCGAAATGTCCGATAATAACACTAATATTGAGATCCTAGTGTCCAATGATGAGGCTTAGATTGAGGCTAGTGAGATGATGAACATACGTTAGAGAACAGTTGTTGCATTGTGATGTAGGTGTGATATCAAGCAACAATTAGCGATGAACGACTAATAACATAAAGACTGAACTACAAGTTTTGTCCTTTAGGTTTATACCAAATTTCAACGGATGTCCTTTAACTTTAAAATTGATTGGTTTTGTACTTTATGTTTTAAAATTTTGCACGTTTTGTCCTTTGGTGCTAACCCAGATAATTTGTTTCGTTAAGTGGAGGGTAAAATTGTCTTTTTACCCATTTATTTAGAAAAACATTTTAAAATTAAAAAAAGCATTATATATATATTAATCTATCTCTCTCTCATTCATTTATCACCACCACCACCTACCTCCATCCCACACCACCATCACCTTCATTCACCACCTGCCACCGCCTGCCGCCGACCACCACCTGCTTGACGACCACCACCACCTGCCGCGACCACCACCACCACCTGCCGACCACCACCCCTTCCATTCCATTCTATGAAACCAAATTCTGACCCTAATACAAAACAGATTAGACCACAACACCTGACCACCATCGTCACCCCCTTCCCCTGTACACACACTTTACAGAGAGAGAGAGAGGGAGAGAGAGAGAGACCACAACCACCTGACACCAATCGACCACCATAACCTGACCACCAATCGACCACCATAACCAATCACAGAGAGAGAGAGAGAGAGAGGACCACACCACCACGGAACCACCTCTGGCCTAGCCCAACCACCACCATGAACACCATCTCCATAACCATAACCAATCACCATAATATTCAGAAAAGAGGTTTTTTTTACCTTGAGACTAGATCTGACCCGATGAGTACAGCAACCGCCGTCTCCTTCCTCTTCCGTCTGTCCCTCTCTCTCTCTCCACGCTTTCTCTCTGTCCTCTGTCTCTTGTTCTCTCTCTCTGTCGAATCTCTCCCTCCCTCTAAATTGAGTAGCAGTTAGTTGGAAGGGTGTGGGTGTGTGGTGTTGTGGTCTGCTCGGCCGGAGCTCCGCGGAGGGCCGCCGGAGGCGAAGACCTGACAGAACAGAGGTGGTGGTGGCGTACAGTGTTTATATAATTGAAGTGAGAGAGAGGGGGGGGGGGGGGGGAGGGAGGGGGTGTTTATATTATATTTTAAAATTTACCTTTGGTCCAAATTTTTAAGTTAATTACACAAATAGGCCTTAGAATAGTAAAAAGACGATTTTATCCTTGCATTTCAGTTAAAATCTAACTGGGTTAGGCTCAAAGGACAAACCGTGCAAGATTCTGAAACGTAAAGTACAAAACCAATCAATTTTAAAGTTAAAGGATATCCGTGGAAATTTGGTATAAACCTAAAGGACAAAACTTGTAATTCAGTCTAACATAAAGAAGTCAAGACTGTCACCTCATGACTTATTGTTTTACTATTAATCTAGTGTTAAATTTCTATTGATTTAAGTGGGCTAGTTATATTTTGTTTGCATATATTGAGGCAAATCCAATATAATGTTATATAAAAAGCCATAAATTTATCTATAAATTGTGTGTATATCTATTATTAAATAAATAAAAATTTATTCGAGCCAAACCGAGCCGAGCGTACCTTTACTCGTGCTTGGCTCATTTACAAACCGAACCGAGCGATCGGCTCATATACAACCGAGCGGAAGACCGAGGGAGCATTTTTCGAGCATTTTCAGAACTAGCGACGAGCGAGCCACGAGCGGCGAGCGATTTGAAAAGCCTAATTTATACCGAACATATATAACAATAACACGTAACTTTAACGTAAATAATGAAAATACGATAGTAAAAAAAATATATAAACATGGATATGACTTTTCTTCATAGGCTAAAAAAATTGAACACTCAATTACCTATTTCCTTATTTACTTTCAAGAGTTGAGACGTTAAAGAAGGGGTCTTTCACATAATGTGTTTTGGTAGTTTGGTAATGTTATTTATCAATAATCACGAACATATGAGAAACCGACGTCTTGATCCATTAGTAATCAGATTGATAGAATTTCTTTATCAAGTTTATATTCTATGAAAATTATATTTTAGTTTAGTTCATAGTGTACAGACTTCATCGTAATTCTATTCCTCCTCTCACCTACTTTTTCCATCTCTCTAGTCTCTACTATCTCTCACAACGAACACAACGCCACAAAAAATCACGAACGACTACCACATAGAAACCACCGCAACAACACCACTCTGTTACAACAGCCACATCTGAACTCGTCACTGCCACAACCACCGGTGATTGGCCCTTTCCACGTTCTTTCTTAGCAGCGTTATAGATACGGTCTGACACACACATGCAACTCCATCCCGAACCCTTCCTTAGCCCTCCGTTGCAGCAATCATTTTGTTCGAATCTCAGATCTGAAATCCGGAGATGAAAATGGTCGTCTGATGTTGTTCGGTTCCTTGGTTATCGGCATCGTCTCCGTTTGATGTCTATTTCATATTTTTCATATGAATGGTTAAGTTACGATTCCGATATATTAGATGAAGGATACATTTGTAAATTTTTCTTGGGATAGGGGCAGTATGGTAACTTTAGTTAGTAGCACCGACCATGATGTTTAAGATTATATAAAACTAGTAAATTACGCCCGTCGCGCTAAGCGCGGCGTAGAAGCGTAACCGGTGCCGATTCGTGAAAACCTGTAGATTTTTCCGACAAACAACAAAGTTACACCAGCGGTATTGCGAGGGTCTACTAATCGAATAAGACAACGTAGAGAGTCGTATGGTTCCGTTGGTACGACGGTGTGAGTTGCAGCGAGCAAAACGCCCGAGTCATATGTAGAAAGTGTAGAAATAGGTGCGCAAAATGTACACCAAATTTACGCCATAACATAGATAAAGTCGATCTTATATATAAAGATTTTTTTGTCGTTTTAGTGCTATAGTAGGTAATTTTTGTACATTTGGAGGGTGTCAGGGGGGGTTTTTACAAATGGTGAAACCAAAGGATCGTCTTGCGGTTTGTGCTTAGGTGGAGGGGAGAGGAGGGAGGTTTGTGCTTAGTAGGAGAGAGGAGGGAGAACTCGAAACATGGTCTTGCGGTTTTAATACTCGTCTGACACAAGGCAGGGGCATTTTTGTAGTTAGTTAGATAGTTTAAGGGGATGTTTTGTAAGTTTACATAGAAACCGTGTCATGGTCTTGCGGTTTTAGTAATGGATCTGACACAAGTCTGTACAAGCCAAAAAAAGGTTGAATATTATCATATAGTTGAAGGGTAGTGTTGTAAATTCTGTTTAACTGAAACCGAATCATGGTCTTGCGGTTTGGGTATATTTTAATTTTAAGTTAATAGACCAAGGCTAATGTTGTAACTTATGTTTTGTCGTTGTGCATATGAATTAAAAGAAAGAGCAGACCTGGTTCACATGCATTACACCCCAACCACACACCCAATATCTTAGTCAATATGTTAGTCAGTAGGGGGCATGCATTAGTCAAGTCTAAATAAATAGACACAGACAACTAAAAACAAAATGCATGCAAATGCATGCATACGAAACCTTCTTTATATATGTTGATACGTTTACAATCGTTATATCACATACTCTCTATTAAAATCGTTATATCACATACTCTCTGAAAGCTAAAATCGTTATATCACATACTCTCTGAAATTATGGCATTTATAAACCCTGGTCCTCGCTCCAATGAGCTTCTATGGGATCAATCACGACATCGTACTGCGATGTTGTTTGAAGGAAATGAGCTCCCGCAACTTAATTTTAGACGGGGGGGACCAATCCTTGTGGGCGGAACTTATGAACCATCCGTTGGATGTACGTGTTAAATCGATGCTACGGACGACGGGTTTTCTTGGAGTTTTTGAGTGCGGTTACCGCAAGATTGACCGAGGATTGCTAGCTGCCCTCGTTGAAAGATAGCGTCCTGAGACCAACACGTTTCACCTACGATTCGGTGAGGTGACAGTGACGTTAGAGGACGTTGCATGTCTAATGGGTCTTCCTATTAATGGTAGAGCGGTGACAGGGAAGCCATTTGACGCGAGGAATGATGCGGAACGGGCACAAGTTGTCACAATTTGTGGGTATAACAACCAACGCATTCAAGGGATACACTATGTCGACCGTCAAAGTTCTAGACAGAATCACGGGTCCGTTGCCGATGACGCGAATGAGGTCGAGATCACACAACGCGCACGTTGTGTGATATTAATCCTGTTGTCAGCTTCTTTGTTTGCTGACACAAGAAACGGTTATGTGAAGTTGACCTTTTTACCGTTCTTAGAGGACCTCAATGAATGCGGGACATTTAGTTGGGGTAGTGCTGTGTTGGCATGGTTGTATCGCAACCTGTGCAAAGCAGCAATAATGGACGGCGATGCAATGTGTGGATGTCTGTATTTGTTACAGTTGTGGGCCTATACCAGATTCCGGGTATTTGCTCCCATAATTGTACCGGAACAACAAGAAGAAGAAGAACGACTCCCATATGGTGCATTGTAAGTACTATGTTATGCGTGCATATTATTGATTCTAGTAAAACATGTTAATTTTGCTAATTATTGTGTTTCATAATTATATTTTAAAGCTGGCGTGTACCACACGATTTCAAGGACACGATCAGACACTCGTTGCGCGGAATCCGCTCGCAACTATCCAGTCTTCTTGAGAACTCGGTAGGAGTTAAGTCACATTAAATTACTGCTGAATTCCGTACAATGGCTTAATAATTTATTATTGTTTTTGCAACAGTTTGTCTGGCGTCCATACGAAGAAGCAAGGGATTCTCTGCCTGATTATTGTCTAGAAGGGGAGGATTCTTGGAATTGTGAATGCTATATTGTGTGGATGCAAGTGGTGGAATACCACGCACCGTCTCGGGTACTTAGACAGTACGGTTTCAGCCAATGGAAGCCTGATAATCCTCCCCTTAGCCATGAAGACCACCTAACCTTGCATACACAGAAGCTTACCGGGCAAATCGATACAGACTGGCGAAGCAAACATGAATCCTATGTATCCTCCTGGGATAATCGCAGATTTAATAGAGTGGTGGGGGACCGGATATCGGAAGGGTTTCCACCCGTGCTTCCAGATTACATGAGTTGGTATCTGGAACACACAATTGGATTTGTGACCAACCCGACGAATAACCGGTACCACAAACCGGGTTCCAAGATGATGGGTCAATAAGCCAACTAATGGTTTGTATATCAGTTTAATAATTAACACATTAGTATATAATGCAAAATATTATTTTAATAATTGTTATTTTAATATTAATGCAGATGGAAGGCTATGCACAGATTTATGGCCAAGCCGGTCAGTTTATGGCAAACGCTCCTGAACAATTTTCAGCGATTCAAAACACTGCCACCGCAGTGTTGACTTCAATTGCGAAGGAGATCGACTGAATTATCCTTGCGTCTACAAGATCACCCGGTCGGTTTCCAGGCTAACAGTAGCCGACCTCAAAGGGTTTCAGGGCGGATTAACCGTAGACGACATGGCCGGGCGGAAGCAGCAGGGCCTTCAACAAGAAATGACGACGAAGCAGGGCCTTCTGGCAGAAATGACGACGAAGCAGGGGCTTCTACAAGAAATGACGAAGCAGGGCGTTCTACAGGATTTTCATACTCTCCCTTTGATAATCAGACGACCGACTTTTCTGATATATTTTCACTACTTCGTGATGAAGGTGGGATTAGTAATTTTTTAGGGGCCGGTTCGTCACAACACACCGTTCATCAACAACAGTTTGGGGGAGGCTTCAATACACAACACTCTGGGGGGTTCATACCCCCAAGTAACACTCAGGAGTCTATGTTCTATACACCCCTACCCCAAGTAACACTCAGGCGTCCTCATTTTGGACACCAGATAACCCGTCATACACCCAACAATCTTCGTTCACTTACTGGGCACCAAATCAAAGTGAACGACCAACGGGTTTTAATACTTTTATGACGCTGTTCCCTTACAATATGAAGAACGTCGGAATCCTGCTAGAGAACGTCGTCGAACTCTATGTGGTACCGGTTCTAGAATTTGTAATCTGCCTAGTTGTGGTGGTCCTGGTTACTGTACTAATGATGTAACAAGGGATGTATAGTTTTTTTAAATCGTTTATGGATGTAACATTTTTATGTTTTAGTGTTTATGTTTTAATGTTTAATGTTAGTTTAGACAAAGATATTAAATAAAAAATAAACTAAAACCATTACGTAAACACCTTATCTTAATTTACTTATTCAACCATTAAAAGTCACATTTTCGGACGTTTTTCTAGCGTGTCAAAATAACCCGGGGCCACTTTCTGGCGCATGAATCGATGTGCTGGCCCGGGTCTACCGGTCACCGGACCCCGCCAGCGCGCAGTTCTCAGGACATAGTTTACCGTTCATGCAACTTTGGGTGTCAAAAGTATGGCGCGACATCATTAGCTGCCTCACAAAACCATGAAAAGTCACATTTTCGCATGCGGCTTTTTAGAGTTGAGGTGTTTTTAATTTCGGACGTATTTCTAGCGTGTCAAAATGACCCGGGGGCCACTTTCTGGCGCGTGAATCGATGTGCTGGCCTGGTCTACGGTCACCGGACCCCGCCAGCGCGCAGTTCTCAGGACATAGTTTACCGTTCATGCAACTTTGGGTGTCAAAAAGTATGGCGCGACATCATTAGCTGCCTCACAAAACCATGAAAAGTCACATTTTCGCATGCGGCTTTTTTAGAGTTGATGAGGTGTTTTTAATTTCGGACGTATTTCTAGCGTGTCAAATGATCCGGGGGCCACTTTCTGGCGCGTGAATCGATGTGCTGGCCGGGTCTACCGGTCACCGGACCCCGCCAGCGCGCAGTTCTCAGGACATAGTTTACCGTTCATGCAACTTTGGGTGTCAAAAAGTATGGCGCGGCATCATTAGCTGCCCTCACAAACCATGAAAAGTCACATTTTCGCATGCGGCTTTTTTAGAGTTGATGAGGTGTTTTTTAATTTCGGACGTTTTTCTAGCGTGTCAAAATGACCCGGGGGCCACTTTTCTAGCGCGTGAATCGATGTGCTGGCCCGGGTTACCGGTCACCGGACCCCGCCAGCGCGCAGTTCTCAGGACATAGTTTACCGTTCATGCAAGTTTGGGTGTCAAAAAGTATGGCTCGGCATCATTAGCTGCCTCACAAACCATGAAAAGTCACATTTTCGCATGCGGCTTTTTAGAGTTGATGAGGTGTTGATGTGCTCAAAGTGGTTTAATAAAAACTACCTAAATTAACCTAAAACTAGACACTCTAAGTTTTAAATTTATAAACTAAGACTCTCTAAACCTAAACCACACAACGGCAAGTGTACGGTCAATGCAGTACAGCTAAAGTAAGTCCGAGTATCGAACCCACGAGACTCTACTAGAAAACGTAAACTAGACTCGACTACTTATCCTAAATACTGACTTAATAATGTTTTGTTGCTTAAGGGGGGTTTTCTAACAAATCTACTTGCAAATAAAAAGTAAACCGAAATAACTTAAAACAAGAACTGGGAACCGTAACTAGAATCAGGTGATGGGAAGGCACTACCTAGGCTAGAATCCTACACATGAATGATAAGTTTCTAATGACTATGGAACTGATGTGGAACCGGAATCTTAAAAACTAAACTTAAAGTCAACTACGGGAACCCTAACCTTCTCAAGATATAACCCGCAGAATTCCTAAAAGCTGTTAAACCACCGGTTGAGAGTTACCCTCACAGGCTTACCTACTCGAATTTAAAGTAACCGCTAGACAGTCTACCTCACAGCGCGAAAGTCAATACACCTAAAAGTGCAAGGGGTAACTACAATATTTCTGATAAGACTTGGCCTACAAGGAATGCTAAGGAAACTAGGAAGATCTTCTCACAAAGCCTCTAGATCTAGCAATTTAACACCCTAGACAGACCAACAATCTCGCACCTTACAGCTATTGAGAATTGGTAGAACACTTAGAATTATCTAACTAACAATTACAACTCTATGGATAACCTGCAGAAATTAACCATAAACTAGTCGCTAACACCCAGTCCGCAACCTAACACGCATTCATACATGAAAGACATTCACAAAAACGCAAGTGGAGTTTATAAAAATTAATTAAACAAAACTAAATACGCATACACATCAAACCAGAAATAAAGAGTTCTTTACTTTAGAATTCACCCACAACCAAAAGTTCTAAAACCAAAAGAAAATAAATCAAACAAGCGTATTCATCATCGCCTTAGGTAGCGTCAAGGTTTTAGCATCTAAAAAGTCATGATAAAATCAAAACAATAGAAACAAAACATATTCATGGTGTTCACTACGGGTATAAAATAGATAAATAATAAATAATTAAAATTAGAACCGACCCGTGCTCGCACCTATGCTTCAACCTTTATCTCCTTCTCTCAATATGTTGCTGCTGCTGTCTTCGAAATAGTATTCGCTGCTGCTGCTGACCTCGATAAGTCGTTGTGCAGCTCCTCCAAAAATAATCGCTATCCCAAGAATAATTAATATATGCGGCCGCCTCTCGAAAATATATGTCTCCTCATAATCCCCTTTTTCTCAAAAATTCCCGCCGCCATAATATAGCCCAAGCTTTATTTTCCTCTTTATGGACTTAATAATAATTTGGGGCTGCCTCAAAGTAAAAGCCACGAAATAGGCTTATTAAGATTTATTGTGGTCATGCCATTTCTCTACTATTATTTATTATTATTATTATTATTATTATTATTATTATTATTATTATTAT